>JAXMNL010000564.1:15830-30830 GCA_035128595.1 Eptatretus atami
ACCCACCAAGTCTACCTATACCTGGTATAATATATACTATATATAGTAAGTGCATGGACATGGACAAGCTCAGCAGGTATAAATAATCAAAGTACCTATCAAATGGAGTAGAGGAGTTCCTTGTGAGTAAACGATACCATTATAATACTCATAATTACTGGTGTACCCACTGTGTCTGCTGATGTCTTCATATACGTAGTTGGTATACACTTCACGATGACGTTATGGTGGCAGGTTTTTGTACTCCGGATCCACACAACAAATACCACTTAACCCGCCATAAATCACATACACCGTTATATATATAGGCGTGTGTCGGGTGTTAGCTTAGGTGTGAGTCGATTATATCATCACACATCAAGATATGCAGTGGATAGCTCCACACACTTATTGAGTATATAACTCCATAGAAGGTGGCATGCTCGCGTGCGGTTCTGGTGCACCGGGGCGAACCTTCATGGCACCTTTTGGCTATACGCGAAGTCCGACGTGGACCTGCGTAGCTACCGAACTCAGACGCCAACAACCGGCGATGGCCACACGAGGCCCCCTGGAGTGCTATTACTAGGTAGAGAACAGTGGATTGCAGTTGAGATATGCTCTGATAGTATATGTATGTATGATTAATGTACATGGATTGATAAATATTGTAATGTATGAAATATGGTATATGTATGTATGTAGTATAATGTTATATCGGGTATTGAGTGGGTGTGTGATAGTATATATAATCTATATATATTATATACCATACAATACATATATACATCAACATATAATATATTAATATATATTAACCACACACACACACATATTATATAATCAATTATACAGAGAGTATATTGAGCCATCAACTAATCGGGAGAGCTTGCGAGAAAATCACTACCATCTTGGTGTCTCGACTTCATATGCCACGCTTGCGCCTGCTGTATGTGACCAAAGTAATCTAGATGAAAAGTATTGCTGCTAATTGAGCAGCCTTGGTCACTATGCCCAGCATCGCCAATTGTAATTGATAAAATATAATAAGGAAACATATCGTCTAACTGTATAAACCATTGTGGTGATAAGTAACCTAGTATTATTATACATAGTAGGGAATAAATATCTTCACTATATGATATTTATAATCTGGGACCCCAATATATAACTCATGATGACTTATATCAGGTGAAACGTATTACAGGATATATACTGTTCTGAGTATCGCCACCCTGGTGGTAAAATATGTCCAATTCAGGTAGAGCCCAGCTATCGACGATGCGCTCCGACTTGTCAGACCAAATCGTGAGATACCGAATTGTCACGCTATTAGGACCACAAATGATATGAAAATGGAAGATGAATATTCTGATTTCGTTATTCCAGGATTTATTCTACTATAAATGAGCGCCAACACGCACGAACTTATATAAATATACTCATCGCAGAATCTTTATGATGAGTTGCAACTGATAGTAAGTACTATAACCTTTATTTTATTACATTATTTCTCAATTGTATTCACATTTTTGAGAAATTCCTATATATGTTATATCATTATAGTGGAGGTCTTATTATTTTTTATTCATTTTATCACCTACGGATATCCGTTCGACATCCACTATTGCACATACTACACAAAACTAACCTATTTTATATCGATATAATACCAAAGTTAGAAAAACAAGCTACTAAAATCATTTATCACTGTGAGACAGAAAGAGTATAATTAAAGGTCCCTGGAACTAATTACCTAGAAGGGTATGTTTCGAATCTATTGTCATACCTACCATATAGAAAAATCACTGAAGAATTCTAGTGGAAGGTATACCCAATAGGTGTTGGTGACATCTCAGGACCTTTTGGGTCCCCAAGCCGTCTTATGTTCCGTACCTTCCGTCACTGTCTTTCTAGCTCAGTCTGTTTGTTTTTATGGTTATGCGCCGCACAACAGCTCACAATTACAACTGACATTGCACCAATACTTATCCACATACTCAACATCAGTAAGAGTATATTTACTTTAGCAGTAATAAGGCCCAGTCACACACTTGACGTTTCTAGGCTAGCTACGAGTTGGCATAACTGGTTGTATAAGTTGTAGTGTAATATAAATCGTCTAGCTACGTTGAACTATTTGATATATATATTTATTAATAAAAGATTACGATCAGTACTTATCATACACACCAACACACTATATGGATACTTATGATAATATTACAGTGGCCAACGAGCGGAGTTATGATAACACAGAGCCACACTAGAGAGGTCCGCAATTCGCTGCTGTGTTATAGCTAACTTATACCCTAAAACGCAATGGCGGCGAGACAAACCTTAGGTCGTTCGGCTTTCTATATACTAACAACCTATGCCTCAATATATCGATAGTCTATAACTTTATCATAGCGACTAGCAATTGCAATACGTATCTGCCGAGACGATAGTACGTAAACGTATATGCACTACCTAATTTAAATATACTGAGCTGACGCACAATATACGATTCAAATCATAACCTATATATATCACTATACTAGCAGAAATGAGAAGTTAGTCATCATTACGCAGTCATACACACCTTGGCGAGATACTTGCCAGCGATATGCCGAGCCTAGAAGAAAATATATCTAAAACTAGCTGAGGCTCATATACATACGTACGAAACGGTATGTAAGTTTGGGTATATGTAGAATAGTAAACGCTTAATAATAGAGAAATAGCTAATTACATTATAGTACGTAGTAAGTTAGGTAGTATAGTCGAAGTGTGTAATTATTATACATGTTACTAAAATTTTACGACGTACTTGGCGTCAAACATGAACACGTATCCCGCATGTCACATGATGAGAATCACACAAGTTTGTACACACGCTATGCGGACGCCTTACACACGTCCGACAAATGGAATCTACCATTGTACAGCATACTAATATCAATAAATATAAATAGTTGGCCGCAGCAACAGGTGGCGTGCGAACGCAGAAGATCTTTGGCTCCTAAGCTGCTGCTCCGTAACCACTGGCTGAAACCATATACATTCCAGAGAACTATTATGTATTTGATTTATCTGTGAACTTATAGAATCATATCAATTCTTTACGTATGTTCATATACCAATCAGCACATTTGACTATAGATTATGTAGATATAATTCGTATTACCTATATGACAGTCTACCTGAGTCATAGACTATACAAAACTAAATGAACGTGTTGGCGAACCTAGCACGAGGGCTTGAAAGCTCAGAGTACCTAATTGCGGGTCTCGAATAGCCCACTGCGTTGGCTCTGGGGAATTGGTATATAAAATGGTCCTTCCTACAACGACGGTGGAACCATCAGTGTTTTCGACTCTTTTTGAGTCGATTGTCGCATTGAGCGGCAGTAACTAGAATACTCAGACTCATAGGTTATTTAGTATTAGTTAAGTATAATTGTTCCATTTGGTATGTAGCTAAAAGATATGAAGGTTATGTTGAGGTTATAGTTAGATGGTGAGTGAGAGTGAGTGGTAGTAGATAGCATTAGGAAACTCTTACCTTTGCCAGTACCCGCGTGATCTCAACTGGAGTAGGTAAGACATCTATTTGCACACACCACTAACTAGCTTCGAGAAGTTCTTCCGCCGCTAATCTTTTTGGGGGTTTTTCAACAAATGAGCCATGGCTGTTTTTACGTTCTTAGGTATTATCAATATATCAGATTATATTAGTAACATGCTCAGGTATACTAATTAATTACACGAGTACATAGAGCAACATCAGAGATAAATATACCTTATAGATACGGTAATACCAACGAATAATTATCGTGTAGAATTCAGTGGCCCACCGACCGTGCGAGCTTGAACTTCAGGACATATCGGCGATCCGACGCCATGCGCATCCATAGCTAACTTATCACACTCAATCGTGCGGCCAACACCGACCAGTGTCTTATTTCTTATATAGTCCGGTGTAACGTAGTGGGGTTTGCTATTCATTATAAGGCTGCCTATTATCACAAAGGATTTATTATAAAATGTGATGCAATACTTCATTTATATTGAAAGTATGTGTATGTATACGCTTGCGCTCAACAATTGAGATTATTTTTTACACACAATTGTACGTAGTTTATAAACGTGTGGCAACTACACTACGATTTAAATTGTTTACATAATGTAACACTGATTATAAATATGCTAGTCACTGGCCTATGTTTTTTGACGCTATATAGGCTGCTCAGGAAAATTATGAAGCGTTTCTATTGAATATGTAGCTAAATCGTATACTCATAAATCCCACTACATTAGCACACAATATGAAAACTCACTTGAGCGAATTCAGTGGCCCAACGAGAGGCTCGTGCATTTTTAACCTACAGCCCTATTGCGTGTTCCTCTATAGCCGGCTGCGATCAAATCAACTGGGTCTTATCGGTGGCAAATCTATCGAGCGACCTTGCGCAACACCAGGTATATATATATAGTCATAATACAATACCAGATACCAATGGTGTCCCTCAAGTACTTCTCCATTCATCACGTTCTACTAGTCTTCTATTCACTCCTTCATGAGGTTCTATTAGAGCACTGACAACTGTGTGACATATGTAGCAAATCGTAATGAGGGTATTAGCTGTATGTTGAGACAGGTTAGATATTGTTATATTTAGCACGTGCCTAGGATACTCACATCTCTATCGTATTGATCATGGCACGTATACCGCTATAGGTAGTTCATGACACTATACACTGACGGGTATTTCTGACCTGTGAACTACCTTTTTATTACCAATTCCCCTATAATTTACGCTGACTAATTAATACATCATATTATCTGTAGTACTGTAGTGTTGGTAACTCGATCGTTGATAATGTTATACTATGTAGTTACGTCTCAGGTAAAAACAGTCAAATACGTCACAATTATACGCCAAAGTATGCGGCAAGCATGGAGTGCGTTACATACTAAGGTAGCAAAGGAAACTAGTCACTTATACAATCAAGGTCCTAGACCTAGTTACTCGCAGGCGTTATTCGTGCTCCATAAAATCACACAGACTAACGCGGTAGTAATTCGAACGTATAATTACCAGTCAGCTATCTGATATCACAACCAATGGCACTACGAGATCAGAGAGTCGAGTTTACAACAGATCACACTTTTAATCTATTGTAAAGCACATGTTTGAACAAGTCACTTTTGAAAGCATGAGATAGATGACTTAATGTAAAAATCCATGCATGTATATAGGCGCACGTATGAGCAAAAACATTGTGCACTTTAGAGGCAGTTGCTACGGGTTGTTTCTTCATGGTGGTGAGGAGGACAGATTGTTCCTCCTCCTCCTCGCTGCAGACTTCGTAAGCCAGCTCAAAATCCTCGTCCCCCGATTACGAGTCTGGTTCAGTCAGAGCCTAGGTTTCGCGAATAGCTATGAGATAAAGTAACGTGTGTCGACGTGTGTCAACGATCAGCGTTAACGTGCGCTCACAGACACGTTCAGTTGATTCCATCTCACGGTCCTAGATCATTAGGCCTTCGGAGTCACGCTAAACATTGAGCCGTTATCGATTTGCCGACTGTGAATTTCGTTCTGGCAGAAAATGTCGTCCATTGTGTTACTTGATGATGATCACACTTAGCAATTCTGGCCAGCAGTCTAACTACTAGCAGTAATGTCGTTGTATTATATACCAACATTACCAGACATGGGTACTTGTATGCAAACGATCGCACTAACTCAACTTCTCGCTAGGACGTGCCGTCAGACCTAATCTATTGGCCTGCGCTGTTGCAGGATCCTGTGACTCATAAGCTTCCTGGCTAGAAGGTGCAGGGCGTTTGGGCGGCATCGTAGGGCTTGGAGAAAAAACGTAGAAAAATATCCGTGTCGTTCACGTCGTGAAATTCAGACAGACAAACAAGCTAAACCAATTTGAAGACGAGAAGCTGAAAAGCGTCTTCACGTGGGCAAGCAAGCACACATCAGACCGCTTAGCGAGCACAAGCGTGCAGATGTATGTAGTGACGCAGTCGTCTGTCTTCGCGCAGCGTCGGGCGTTCAATGTTGTCGAGAGAACATCCACACACAATAACAACAGTATTCTATTGTGTGGCAGTCGTTTTAGACTATATTATTTGTAATGCAATAAACTCTGCATCGTACGGTGCAAAGCTATCGATAGGATGTGACTATTTATTGCTTGGAACCCTATAGAGAGCAACGTAATACCCTATGTGTTTATGATGTCAAAGTTTAAATACACAGGTCAACATCTTTGTCAAAGCGCGATGTAAAATCCCTCAGGTGAGGAATCCGCAGCGCGAATATGACATTAGGTAAGTTTAGAACGAGTGTACTTTCATGTATAAGTCAGAGAGAATCAAATCAATTCCAGAGACCTAGAAAATCTTGGTCGTGGGACGGTCAGAAGCAGTATGGACCAAAAGATGATCAACCGGAGAGCGATGGCACAAATCCAGCAAGTCTGGAGGGTATATGACTGTATATTTCTAAAATACCTAAAATTTTCATCACACCATTTGACTTGAATTTGAAAGAGGATTTATTTCAGTACACTATAGAATTCAACCAGATAATTATTTTATGTCAACATAGACCAAAAGGTCAACACAGGCACTAAAGTGATCAAACAAACAGTATTGGTATTTCTAAAATCTCATTTGACATTATCACAAAGAGACAATGAAATTTGAAGGAGATTTGAGCATAATTTTAGTCATATTATTATTATTGTGTATTATCTAATCTCCAGCCGCATGGAGTCTCGTACAGGTGTGAGAAGTTCTATTTGTTTTCGTAAGTATTCGTGCTTATGTCACGATATTATTTTCTTGTTGTTATTTCAGTTATAATTTAATTGATTGATAAATGAGAATAGAATTGGCCCTCTTGAGATATGGCAACCACATTGTGGGTATACTCTGAGACAGAGCACCGCTGCACATCGCACCAATCCATCTCCATTGGACCATACCGCTCGATAGCACAGCGTTATGGTCTTATATATTATAGCTATAGCACCGAAGCAATGCTTCGTCTTGGACTATTGGAGTTATAACACAATCCTGGATATTATATATATATATATATATATATATATCTATATACGTATATGGTGTGTATATATAGAGAGTCGCTACATACTTACCATATATACCAATCCAGGATTACACACACAGCACAGCGGCACTGCGTTTTGCCAACCTTGAAGGGATGAGCAGGCAGAGTCACCACACATGGATATAATATTCAAATACAACTGAGTAGATTGCAGATGTGTCGACAACAACGCGAGGGCTTAGATACGCGTTGCACCATATTGTGGGTCCACCACCGCTGCCGCTAACGATATCCACTAAGCTCAACCACCACAGCGCTATGATATACTATACCCAATATTGTAATGTTGTAGGAGTCATTATAAAGGTATTAGGTGAGATGTAGGGAGTGTTATATAGGAAAATCTAAGGGTCACTCCAGTGATTGCGAGTATAAGGTAGAGGGTATTTATGGGTCATATATAAAGTGTATTACTTGAGTACTCTATATATACTTCTTATATATGTAACAGATGGCTCGCCATCTGTCATGAGAGAGCATATCGAAGCTTAGCGGAGCCGAGGAGGGGAAAGGGTGGTACACTCGAGAAGTTACACGCTGCCTCTATACACTGAGGAGCGAGCCACTACACAGCTTTATGAGCTCATAGAAGTTGATGTAGTAATGAGATCTATAGAAGGAGTAAGGATTTGGTAGAGAGTGATTTTGGGAATAAAATATTGAGAGGTGCTCATGTATACTTGATATACATTGAGCAAAAGACTAGAGTACTGCTGTTAGTACATGCGTCAATATAACGTCAATACTATGCACTACAGATTACACACTCTACAACCAAACACACACACAACTACACATCAACATACAGCACACACAACACATATATACAATAAAAATTCAGGGCCCCAACGGGGCTTGAACTCAGGAACTTTTGGGATCCCAAACAGGCCGGCTGCCATAACCACTGCGCCAACACCAAGGCTTTTATATATATATATATATATATTATATGTATCACACACGACACACATATATATACTATTTTATGGAACATAAGTAATGAGTGAATGGTCACTTGCCATCTATATGGACTAGAGAAATGGTCACTTACAACATTACAGTATTATTGATCTGAGCAAATATAACCACAGAGACTAGTAGGGGTTAGGTGTATGTTAGCGGATGTGTGCTCTGACAGGACAGGACAGAATACAAATATGAGGGCTTCGCCGAGTAAGGACCATTGCAGTGTAGTCTTGAATTACACTGAGCACATGTATCATATGTAATATGACGCTGAGATACACGTAACCAAATTGTGGCCACAGGAGGCATTGCAGGCACACATAAGATGAGGGAGAGTGAGTACGTTATAAAAGACTTCAGCATCTCCATACCGGGCAAACTTGAAACGTCAGGACCTCATTATGGCATTAGAGCGCGTGCAATGCACTGCACCAAGCTGAACAACTTATTTTAATGATATGACATCTAACGTCGAGCTCAAGAAAGAGCGCAATCTTCGAGAGACTACTCATGGCTTATTCGACACACTCACAAGCATGTAAAGTTAATACATTATATTATAAGACTGAGAATAACTCCGGCGACACCTATATAAGTATAGTTGAAGTATCATTTTAAATATTAGGATTGGCTTTCCGATCAAGTTCAATTTCAACACCGTATACCTCTATATATATATATATATATTATATACTCAGTATAGTACTGATATCTACTTATTCCATATTGTATATTAGGAAGTCCTCTAGTGAGCCCAACATTCTGTAGTACTAAAATGCAATTTGTCTATGTATAGCCATATATACATACACTACAACAATATATGCCACTGAACATATAACTATCAAGATGAGCCACAACGGGGCTTGACAACATCAGAGACTGCGGCTGCCGGTTCGTTAGAGAGAAGTACACAAACGAAAAACAAAGACATGACGTAATGCATGGTTCACGTGAAACTCAGCACGTGCTCAACAACAGCCTATGCCATCATGCTATGAAACCTAACATACCTATAGTAACCATCACCTGCAATAGACCATATATCAAGTAAAAATACATACATCATACAACATACATAGTATACACACAACAGTTTTACACTATATATAGTACAGATCTCACAGTGATGTAATGGTTAAGAAGCGTACACGCTATGAGTCTGGGTAGGTACGGTATACGGTTGCCAACTATACCGGCCTCATATATATAGAGTCATACCATAGACTTATATACATATATATAGTGCTTCCATGTATTTCACTATGCTATACACTAATTACAATACAAGTGATAAATGATACGTTCATGATATGGAACCACCGACGGCATGAGCGTTTAGCACTATACGGACCTATTGTGAGGGCCTGCACACTGAAAGTCACACGCGTGCCTCTTTCTATTACCAGTTGAAGTTTCGTCACAACCCAGACGACCATGTTGACTTATTATATACTACTACAAAACTCCGGAAATCATCGAATTCGAGTCGATATCATAAATCGATCCGAACAATAGCCCGGATAAGCAGAATGATGATGCTTAGTGAGAACGTAAGGTCGTGCGACTGCTGTAATTGTATACAGTATACTATATACATAACAGTACAGCTCACATGAGAAACATTATAAACTGTTAGCGGCTATAGTACAACTAGTATTAAAGAAAGGTCCACTAATATCAATAAAACACAGCACGAGACAAGCGAGCACGACATGGCTGTCGCCTCTGGTATGGAAAGCTGGCCGACGCGACTAGCCGATATTCATGTACATGCCATCAATACTTTAGCACTCACATAATAAATATAGATATACACAGTCAGCTGAGTCCTTGCAACGGGGCTGCCTCGAGAAAACTCCACGACTTGTTAATATGTGTCAGGCACTGCAATTGTCCCGAAATGACACCGACATCCCACTCGAGAATCGAGCCAGACCACTCAGTAGATTCCATTTATCATTCGCAAAGGGCATATATTATATTATTTTTATATGATTTGCATAGTATATAGGACATTTACTCAAAAAAAAACCGGTTTCACCTTCACTGAGAGTGATCCAGTTTTTGGTAAGGTATTATGATATATTATAGTATTATATGTTACACAATTCAAGTGAGAATTTCTGTATGTAATATATACTATAAAGTATTTTATAGTATTTTTATATATAGCTGTTATGTCTATAAGCAATACGGGGTGGTTACTAATAGTCCACGCATTGGACTCTTCTGAGGGCTGAGACATCAGGGCTTAGCCAACTATGGTCGTATAGACATCTCTGACCTGCAAGTTCTCATCAACACTATCAACTTTCTCCTTTGAGATATTTCGCAATTAAAACCGTTTCTGGAGCACCATAGTTCGCACAGTGTATTCTCTGCATATATACCAATAAATACCATATCTCCTATCCTACAAATATTTTTTGTTTAGGATGACTAAGCAAATTGGCAAGAAGAGAGCTTAGATGATTGACAGCACCATGAACTCTATCAGCTTAGATTTTTCGAATTTTTTGTTGCTGGTATGTTTATTTAGACACCACTTTAAAGGGCGTTGCTATGCAGTATTGCTAGTGAGCCCGATGGTCCATATTCCGAATAACGAGCACACTCAACATTATCTACACAACGATATAATATCGGTATACTCAATACCTATATCACACAACACACACACACATCACAGTATATGAGAACGAGTAATGAGCAGGGCTCTACAACGCGCCGCTTGACGTGCCTTAGAGAGCACAATTTAGGTCGCCATAGCAGCTGCACGAACAGCACTGAGCTTGGAAACCAAACTAGCTGCAGAACTAAGGAGTGTAATGATCTTCATGTATTAGTCTATGACATACAATAATATATCTGCTAATTGTTATAAACACTATCCAATGGAATTATCTCCAACTATGTATTCCAATGTGCGTTATCTCCTCATACTGATTTTACATCATTAGAATTGATAGCTGTTAGTTCGAATTAAAATTTATCACCTGAGGTATTAAATTGGTATTTTACGGAATAGTATATCAATTTACATTATGAATAGTGCAAGGCTGTATATAACTTACTTAGGATCATGCCTACACAAGTTGGTACACCTCTACGACTCTCGAGGGACGCTCGAAAGCTAAGGACCTAGTGTGAGTGTTGTACTCGCAAAATCACCCGTCGCTTGAACCAACTGCTCTATATGGTACTCACTGATCGACCACTAATCAGACGTTCTCAGCACGCTTTCTTATATATATGTTTATATTTTATTTATTGTATTGTCGATCAATTATGCATTACCTGTGACCAGTACTAACTTAGAACATTTAGTTAAAATACAACGGATGTTTGAGCAAGATGGTGTATGAGATAATAATGCAGAGAAACTGCTCTTGGCAATTCCACCTGACACTTTGTCCACACTTGACAAATGTTTACAGTACACGAGATTATGTCTAGCATCCAACATCCACTTTTATCTAACATTATTTCAGAATATAAATACCTTAACTTGCCAGAAGTGCACTGAGACAACACGAGTGCGAGCCATGGAGATTATGAAAGTTTGTCGATGTATTAAATCTATTATGTCGGTTGGGGTGACGGAGCTTTTGAGTGATCCTCGTACATCGTTGAGAGGAACGCATCCGAGAGAATATAAACTTGCATGCATGAGTTGACTCGTCAAATCGGGGCTATGAACTCAGACCTATTTGAGCTTAAATTCTCCAAGGAGATTCCTCTTCCCTTTGTGTTCTGCCAAGTCTTTGGCTGCTTCTGTCTTAATTGAAATTATAACAGCCAAGGTCACAGGCGACTTTTTCGACACAGGAAGCTACACGGAACTTCATACAGCCGACGAGGACAGTGATAGAGCCATAGGCCCGTTCAAGCTAAATTGATATACTTACATATACAATGTACATACTTTATCACTATATACTTCTCCTATACTGTATAGACTCACTAGTAATTGCTATCACTCAAAAGGTCCACGATAATCTGGGCCCAAGTCCTATTATTTATCAGTATACTTCATCAATGATTACTGTCTTGACTCTATGGAACATCTCTTAATTACTATTTTACACTGACTTACATTATATTTTATTACTCAAGCTCTCTACCTATATATACATAACATTTACCGCCTCATCCTTCAGACAGGCAGGCTTTCACGGCCCTTCTCTCCATTCAACGACGCGTAAAAAATGAGAACACACGCTCTGAAGGACTATCTTGAGGAGTCACTGCTTATAGTTATTCCTGCACAGACTTTCGTCTCTATACTCTCACTGCGCCCAATCACCTCTCTCTAAGCTTATTCTAATATATATCATCTCTATATCTCTCTAATCTATCATCTCTCATTCATATCTATAGTGTTCTCGTGTCGTATATATAATATATCTCTACTCTCTCTCTCATCACTCCATATCCATCATTCATCATCTCACCACACCATATACACACTACCATCGAACCACATCATATCACTCAATTATCAAATTGTCAGTGGCCCACACGGGCTGCCACATCTCAGGATCTCTCTCGGGCACCAAGCCGCTGCCCGAACCACTGCTCACAATACTGAGCAACCTAGCGCCACTATTATGACCCCAATCTCTCATCTTTCTAAATACATATTATTACACTACTTATTGAGGGAAGTTTTTCAGTATCTATCTATCTCAAACCCACCTACACTATTATATTATTTATATATTAATATTATATTATACTGATTCAGTGGCCCGACGGGGCTTGAACTTAGGACCTTTTGGGTCCGAAGCCGCTGCCCCTAACACTGCGCCAACACCCAGGCTTTTATATATATATATATATAATATATATTTATATATATATATATATAATAATATATATATAATAATGTGTATATATATATATGTGTGGTAGTATATATAATGTATATATATAACATATTATATATATATACATACATAGACACACATAATATATATATATAATATATATATATACACACACAACACAACATTATAAATATAAATTTCAAGTGGCCCAACGGGGCTTGAACTCAGGACCTTTTGGGTCCCGACAGCGCTGCATAACCACTGCGGCCAACACCAGGTATATAGATATATATATATATTAAATAATATAATATATATATAATATAATATATAGTATATATATATATATATAATTATAATATTCAGTGGCCCGACGGGGCTTGAACTTAAGGACCTTTTGGGTCCGAAGCCGCTGCCCTCACAACTGCGCCAACACCAGGCTGTATATATATATATATATTATATATATATTATATAATATATATATAATATATAATATATATACATTATATTATATACTATATAATCAACGAGACAAACAGATATAGAATATAAGTTCAGTGGCCCAACGGGCCTTGAACTGCAGGAAACCAATTTGGGTCCCAGCCGCTGCCCGAACACTGGCTCCAACACCAGGCATATCTATATTTATTTTTTATATATATATATTATTTATATTTATATAATAATATATGTAATATTTATATTTATTATATATATATATTATATTTCAGTGGCCCGACGGGGCTTGAACTTAGGACCTTTTGGGTCGCGAAGCCGCTGCCCTTACCACTTGCGCCAACACCAGGCTTTTTATATATATCTATAATGTGTATATATAATATATATATAATAATCACACACACACATATAAATATAAATTCATGGCCCAACGGGGCTTGAACTCAGGAACTTTTGGGTCCCAAGCCGCTGCCCTAACCACTGCGCCAACACCAGGCTTTTTTATATATATATTATATAATAATATATATATATATATATATATATATATATATAATATTGTTGTGTATATATATACACATACATACATATACACACCATATCCACACACAATAAATATAAATCAGTGGCCCACGGGGCTTGAACTCAGTGACCTTTTGGGTCCCAAGCGCTGCCCGAAACGCATGCTTCCAACACAGGCCATATATAATTTATTTATTTATATATATATTTATTTATATATATTTATATATATATATTTATATATATATATAAGTAGTTCAGATGGCCCGACGGGCTTGAGCTTAGGACCTTTTTGGGTCCGAGCGCTGCCCTAACACTGCGCCAACACAGGCTTTTATATATATATATGTGTATATATATATAATGTGTGTATATATATATGTATATATTTTTACAATATTATATAATACTATAGCTACATACACGACACACATATATAATATATATATAATATATATAACACAACACACATATAAATATAATATTCAGTGGGCCCAACGGTGGCTTGAAAACTCAAGGACCTTTTGGTCCAGAGCAGCTGCCTGAACCACTGCGCCAACACCCAGGCTTTTTTATATATATATATATATATGTAAATCTAATATATAGTAACATATATGTTGTATGTATAATATATATGTAATGTATATGTATAATGTAATATATATATATATATATAATATAATACACACACACACCCATATAATATAAATTCCAGTGGGGCCCCAACGGGGCCTTTGAACTCAGGACCTTTTGGGTCCCAAGCCGCTGCCATAACGCACTGCGCCACCCAGGTATACTATATATATATATATATATATATATATATATATATTATATATATATATACTATATATATATAATATATATATATATATATATAATATATATATATCTATATATATATATATAATATATTATAAATATATATATATATATAATATATATATATATTATATATTATATATATATTATATATACAGTAAATCCGCCGTTTCTCGGCGGGGTTACGTTCCGCAAAACCCTCCCGCGGTAAGTGAAAATCCGCGATGATGGACGCCTCCAACACGACATTTAGAACACATTTTAATCTCAAATTAA
>JAXMNL010000564.1:35830-42437 GCA_035128595.1 Eptatretus atami
TCCCCAAGCCGCTGCCTAAACCAATGCACCAACACCAGGTAGTATGTGTATGTGTATGTGTATATGTATATATAACGTGTAATATATATTGTATATGTATATATATATATACACACACACACATATAAATATAAATTTAGTGGCCCAACGGGGTGAACTCAGACCTTTTGGGTCACAAGCCGCGCCCCGAACCACTGCTGCAACACCAGGCATATATACATATATACATATATAACATATAATATATATAATATATATTATATATATATATAATGCAGTATATATAATCCATATATAACTTCATGGCCCAACGGGGCTTGAACTTAGGACCTTTTGGGTCCCAAGCCGCTGCCCTAACCACTGCGCCAACACCAGGCTTTTATATATGTATAATATAATATGTATAATATATGATATATATATGTTATATATATATGTATGTATACTGTGTGTGTATATATAGTATGGTATAATGTATAATTATACATATATAATATATATATATAATATATCACACACACGAGTATAAAATTCCGTGGCCCAACGGGGCTTTGAACTCAGGACCTTTTTTGGGTCCCGAGCCCGCTGCCCGAACCACTGCTCCAACACCAGGTTATATATATATTATAATATATATATATAAATCTATATATATATATATAGTATTATATATATTATATATAATATATATATATTTCAGTGCCCGACGGGGCTTGAACTTAGGACTTTTGGGTCGAAGCCGCTGCCCTATAGCACTGCAAACAACACCAGGTATATGTGTATGTGTAATGTGTATGTGTATATGTATTATATATATATACGTGTATATATACTGTATATATGTATATACACCACACATATGAATATATAATGTCATGGCCCACGGGGGCTTGAACTCAGGATCGTTGGGTCCAAGCCGCTGCCTAACCACTGCGCCACCACCAGGATTGGGCCTACCGACTATGAGAAACTATCTAGACTCCTATAGAGAAGGAACGGAACCTCCCATGCCTCGGGGTTTGTAACTTGAGTCTGAAGGATTAATTGATTCGCGGGGCTAAATGATTCTAGAAGGGGCTAGAGACACGATTCGGGATCCATGTAGGGTTTTTGAGGACGGCGATGTTCAATAGTGTCACTTTCAACACACCTGAGGTCATTTCAAGGTCCAAAAGGTCATATTTTAAGGTCAATTTGAATTTTTGGTTTTTTTGCCCGTTTTGTGTCTAACTCATAAACGGTGACAGAATGGCTGGATTGTAACAAGATGCCAAGTGTGTGGCTGTCAAACTTTGATATTTAATTGTCATATATCCATATTTACATAAACATTGTATGCATGTCACAACACTATGCCTATTACAACTATGTCTATGTCTATCACTAGTTGGAGCAGCTTTTCTTGCCTCCTGAGGCATCAAAGCTTTTTCTTTGTCACTTAGTTGAAGGACATGAGCTTTCATAAGAATGTTAGCTAAAGTAAAGTACATGCAGCCTTACTACTAGCGTAAAGGTGCATCTAGCAGAGGATAACAAGCTCAGCAAAATGAAATCGGCAATGCATTTTAGTCATTGTCATCAAATTATAGGCATATATGTACAAAAAAGACGGTTGACAATATCCCGGCACACTCAATTCCACCCTATTCAAATTATCTAGAAACTCAGATGACACCAAGTCGTTCCATCTTCATCAATCATATACTCCTCAATACTAGTGCTAATCGCCATATTTATGTAACGACGGTGTACCGCCAAATAAACTACTTTTGCTTACAGGGCATCGTCAGACCCCAAGAGATCTGCAGTGTCTGAGGGAGTAATCTCGTCAATGAGTTCACTTCGCTCATCTGGATTTATGGAAGATTTGTTAACAGTTCTTGTCGCCAATGCAAATCAGCACGAGAACTATGATTCGGGCAATAATGTCTATGCTTAATGAGTGGTTTTGCAAATTTTTATACAATTTTAGCTTGCAGCCATGAATGTCAACTACGTCAATGTAGAAGTTTTCCAACCCGCTTTTTGCCTGGCTTGGCCGAAAACTTTTCCAAGGCTTCAATCTGCAAATATAGCAGGAAGAACGTAAGTCACAAGTCTTTCTCATGCCAGATGAATGCAGCTGCGACAGAAGGAAGGTGAATTAGGAAGCTCGTGTGCTCAAGTCATCGCAACAGAGCTGGCTTATTACAGCTGAAGAATTTCCCTTGCTTGTGCATTCCATAGATGTTTTAACCTGTCAGTTATGGATCTAATCTGGGACCGATTTTGAGAGCGGCTGTTTTCTTCTGCAAAGAAAAAAGTCGTTTGGGCCCTCAATGCATCTTTCTCGACTTTATTCAAGAATAGAAATCCAAAAGGTGAGTGAAAACTTGTTGGACATGAAAGAAACTGCTTGACAGTTTGTCAGTAGCATCATTCTTTGACTAGGTAAAGGGTTTTCCGGTCTTTTATGTGTTAATCCAGAAAAAGGAGCTGATTTTTAACACAGAAGTGGTCCAAATCTTTGGAATTCGGTCTGCAGCGTCATCAAGCTGCCTGCATCTTCTTACTCTTGATTCTGACGTAGAAAGAATGATGTTTGGGCGTGGGGATATCTGAGGATCCACCCTGCTTCAAAGCTGATTTCGGTACTCCAGGAAATATTGAATGGGGTATTTTGGGGTCGTTTGCCACGCTAACTGCACACCAATCACAATTGAATGTGTCTCACAAATATATACTCTCCTTTAAGCACACCTCAAGCTTTTTCTCATTTGCATTGCCCAATATCCATCTCTCCCTCCCGCTCAGGATCTTTTGGGAAGGAATATGACCCTTTACATAAGCGTCCCCACATAGTCTCCTCTACAACACAAGCACGCTGCAACGGACGGTGGCATATTGTCCCACCAAAAGCAGGAAAACAACACAAGATCATATTTTAGCGAAGGCTTGGACCCAGTCCGAACGCGGCCTACCCCTTTGCTTGCAAGCAGTGGCCGCAGCCAGCTACGCATTAACGCATGGCAAGCGTATCGTAATGAGGTCACCCTGTTACTTCTAAAGGTACCTCACTGCGTCACAGGTTAATAACCACAAAGCAAACACAACATTTAACCAATGCGCCTGAATGCAGTATGAGACGACTCTCCTAACAGCCGAACCTGCAGATTGAGAGATGCAACGTTGCTTAATCCTGCTTCCTTGCTGCCAACGGAAGAAGATGGCGAATCCTCACAGAGGCACAGAGGCAATACAAGAAGTAATACCACGTGCGCCCGGATCTAAAGGTACAACCAGCTAGAACATCCGGCCTCACCTTGTTTGTCGATGGTTCGGCTATCGATGGCCAAGACGGTCGGGGCATGCAGGATAGGCCCGTGTGCACTGATAGTGAAAAGTATATTGAAGGTACGACATGCCTTCACATTTTCTGCCCAGCAGGCCGGAGGTTGTGTGCCTTTAAGGGTATGTTGAATTATCTGCGATATAAAAGGGTAAATATATACCTTGACTCTAATTATGCTTTTGGTGTAGTAATGAAACAAAGTGCGATATGGATAAATGCGAGGGTTTCTCAACCTCGTGCAGGAACACCCATAAAAATGGTGGTTTTAATTTCTGAGCTGTTAAAAAGTATTTCGGCGCCACGGGAAAGTCAGCTGTTATTAAATGCCGCGCACAACCAGAAACTGACTACGGATATAGACAAGGAAAATGACAAGGGCGGATACGCTGCACAAGAGGGGCTGGCCTGCTATTGACCTTTGGTAATGCCAGCGTGACGTACGCAAAGGAACAAATTAGCTGCATCAGTATAGCTTTGGTCAGATATTAATTGCAATTCAGCTGGCAGCATCGCTAAAATGATCGTGAAAAATGGAGAAGTTGCAGAAGCAACAGCGGATGAAGATGGACTATGGGTCTAGACAAAAGGGAAGGTCATAGCGCTACTGGAGATCCTACCATTGGCTTGCACGCATGGCCCATTTGAATTGGACATGTGTGTAAGAGGGGGACTGCGAGACAGGTGCAATAATCCTGGTATGCACCAGGAATTGGGGAAAATAGCAAAGATAGAGGTTTGTAAACGCTGTTAGGGTATGTCAACAGCAATAACCAACCAGAAAGAGGGAAAAACAAGAGAGCTGAGGAGCCCATCCAGCCCTTGGGGGCCGTTTGTGCACTACAAATAGACTTCATAAAAATGCCTCCATCAATGTGGGGTTCAGGCAAAGTGTTTTGGTAGTGGTAAGACATGTCACACAATGGGTAGAAGGCATCCCTGTGCAAGGCTGAATGCCGTTACCTGTGGTAAAGCACCTGCTAAAAAACTTTTCTGCCATTTGGCATCCTTATAAGTTGTCTCGCCAGATGCAGGGGACACTTTACGGGGGAAGTGACACAGGGCAGCAATGCAAAGCACTGGGAATTAAAACAAGCATTTCATTGATGGTTTACCACCCACAGTCCAGACAGGTGGCTAGTAGAACGGCAGAACGGAAATCTTAAAGAACAAATTGGCAAAAAATTAATAACGGAAAAACGGGGTTAAATGGCCAGATGCATATATCCCTGGCAACTAATGAGCATGCGATTCGACAGTAAACCTGGAAAACAGGGTTATCCCTCACGAATACTAATGGGAAGGCCGATGCGGCTGCCCATGACTGCCGCCACAAACATGAATAAGCTGAATATTACAATGATGGACGAGAACTTGCTGACATTTTTGTAAACAGCTCTGCAGGTTCGCAAGGGCGATACAACACAACGGGGAAAAATGAGGGCCCTATCCCGAACCAGTGGAAGAGCAGTACCGACGCCTTCCAGCGGGAGACCTACATACGTACTGATAAACACTTCACGAGAAAACAGCCTTGGAACTCGGTGGAAAGGACCATTTCAGGATCTAAAGACGCAGCTGCCGACTGCGGTAAAGTGCGAAAGGTAAGACAGCCTGGATACACGCCACACACTGTACGCTTGCAATACCACGCAGAGATAGGGGAGACATGAACAACACATATCTTACATGACCGCGATTGCGTTGCGCACTTGTCTTGCATGTGGGTATTCACAATATCAACTGCAAACCGTGATAGCGTGAAGGAACACTGATGATGAGAGAAACTACGATTAACGGAAAAAGGGAGTAAGGATTAGATCAGGTGGATCAGGGGTGGTAAAAGAAAGAGACGAGAAATAACCCTACATACAAGAATTGACCGATCATGCCACTGAGAACACCTACCTGTGCACTGTCTTCTAACGAGTACGCAAGGGATGATGAACAAAAAACATGTTAGGGTATGTTCACACCTCCCACATCCTCAAAACACCGAATTACCCTTGTTTGGCAGTTCCACTCCAGTGGGAGGACATTGTGGGGTACTTAGTCCATAGGACAGGATAGACCAGTTTAACTAAGTAGAGAAGACAACCAGCATTCAGTGAAAGGAGAATAGCAAGAAATAAGGCGTAATTGGGAAAGAGGGGGATCCAATTGCACGTAACTAATGAGCATTGGTATTATACATTAAGTACAGAACTATTGGGGAGAGTCCGTGATACGGGCCCGGCGAAAGCAATAAAAATAACAAACTATGGACGGATTGACCAGAAGGGGGAGGGATTAGAAAAGTACCGCTCCGCATTTTCCACTTATGCACAAACAAATTGGACTAATTTGCCTAGTTAGAAGACAGGGTAACAGGACCCACTTAGGAGAGTCAACATGGCAACATTATGCTAGACATGGTAATGAGACGGTATACATTGAAGGATCGAATTAACGGAACAACCGATACCTGTAAAATAGAAGCGAATACTCGTCGAACCTCAGAACACCCCTGAATGGTACGTATTTCGTGCGTGGATATAAGGCATACTCATGGCTACAGTGGGATGGACAGGGTCGTCTATTTGGATTTGTATTCAGGCCCAGGATTTGGATCACTGACCAATCGCCATTTAATGCCACAGGCCTAGATCGAAAAGAGCCATTTTCCAGAAGTTGAGGAAGGTTTTTATCCCCCACCGGTGCCGGAAAAGGGGATATTGTTGTCACCGGGTTTCGATCCGCCGTCGTACCGTACCGGCTGGCTGGGCGTCACATTTTAATAAGCTGTGAGTGCGATAACTCATAAACTGTTCGCCATAGTCGATTTGAAATTTGGGTCACACATGTACCACCCTGAAAAGGAAGAACCCTATTGATTTTGGGCGTGGCCGGAATCAAGATGGCCGACTGGGGTGGCCATCTTGAATAAAAATGTTTTTGTAATAAATGGAAAAAACGCTTATCTGATTTCAATTATTTTTCAATGGTGGGGGATTCCCCATCTCTGATGGGTATATTTCATGATTGCATTCCCTTTTTATGGAGCTGGCAAAAGTGCAAGGGAAATTATCAATTTGGCAGCATCATTGGAGAAACTGGCTAACACCACGAGCGAAGATTTTCACAAAACAAGTGCCGAGCTGGTAGCTATACAGACGACCGTTATGCAAAACCATATCGCTCTGGATATGCTGCTAGCAGAAAAGGGAGGGTCTTGTTCAGTCATAGGGGCGGAATGCTGCACATACATCCCAGATAATTCAGAAGAAATTGATAATTTGG
>JAXMNL010000566.1:490-24164 GCA_035128595.1 Eptatretus atami
CCATGGACTCTGATGACCTGCATCGTCCCTTTCTCCTGTCTGATGTAAACGTGATACTTACAGAGACCAGGGACTTGGGGTAATCGCCATGGGCTGTGATGACCTGCATCGTCCCTTTCTCCTGTCAGATGTGAACGTGATACTTACAGAGACCAGGTACTTGGGGTAATCGCCATGGACTGTGATGACCTGCATCGTTAAAAACCACATCACGAACATTAAAACAGGTGGAAATACGAACACGAAACATTTTTTGTGGTTAATAAAACGTAACACAAACAGGTGAATATAACGACACCAAACAGGTTGAGAACGTTTTACGAACACTTAAACAGGTGGTATATTATCTATACACTAAATAACAGTGGAATAACGAAACACCGATATACAGTTGTGGATAACATACGAACACTAAACAGGTGGAATAACGAAACCACTAAACAGTGGGTTAATGACGAAACACAAACTATATAAAATAACCTAAAACAGGTGAAATAACGAACCACCGAAAGACTAGTGGAATAACGAACACGAAACAGTATTTGGATATTATTTTTATAAACCACTAAACAGGTGGATCGCGAGTCACGAAACATGTTTGTTAAGATTTTTTTACGCTAGTCAACAATTACAAGGCATGGTAATGTACGATTATCATGAAACAGGTGAAAGTCGAGTGGCTGATCTCCGTCAGCGAACAGTGATATAGACTGATGTCTGCCTGTTTCCCCTTCGTCAGACAAATAAAATTATATCTACGCAGTTCTCTTTTCTTATTTCTATAATTTAATATTTAACATTTTGCTTCCAGCCGGATTCATAATCTAGTCGATCGTAAGTGTATTATTTGCAATATAACTTATTACTATGTCCTTCACTCTACCAACGAGCTATTTGAAGGATTTTAATAGTCGTTAAGAAAAGAAAAATAATATATTGCATTATGTATGGGATTTGTGAAGGGGATAGTTTTGGGGGAAGTGGTCTCAAATTTGAGAGATTTTGAGGCTTGGTCAGATAGTTTTTCCTTTTTTCAATTCATTTCTAATGGGCGTCCCAAAGCAACATTTATCATTCTATCTCAGGTTCGGAAAAGACGAACACCAAACAGGTGGAATAACAACACTGAACATTGGTGTGATTTATTCACTGAGCACGTAACACGTGGGAATAAACTGACACCAAACATTTGTGATATGACCAGTCCAACTTTAAAAGATGGAATAACGAACACCGAACAGTCGATAATAACGAACACTAAACGTGAGAACGACGATATCACTTAAAACTTATTGTAATTAACGAACACTATAACATGTTTTGGAAAATCTTAACAATCAAAACAGTGTGGATAATATGATATCACGAAATCATTGTAGTGGGAAAACGAAACACAAAAAACAGGTGTTAATTAACATACACCAAACAGTGTTAGAATACGACGAACACTACATACGAGTGTCAATATACGATACAACCGAGCAGGTGTTGGTGAACGACAACTATCTATACCATGTGTGTTTTTAATTTAACACACTTAAACCGTTTGTTTATAATACGAATAATCACTTAAATTCAGGGGAATGACACACTTTAAACATGGTGGAATGAACGAACACTAAACAGGTGGAATGTACTTAACTACTAAAAGGGGAATACAACACAACAGGAATAACGTTTACATCTACTAAATACAGGTTGTATATTTAATCGAACACAAACAGTGGGTAATGACAACACTTAAACATTTTGAATGTATCTATATCTATATATATCATATATGAACACTAAAACAGTGGAATAACACCATAACAGGACATATTATTACGAACACTGAACAGGTGTAATAACTAAACATGAAAACAGGTGCGAATAACTGTTAACACCTAAACAGTGTTGGGAAATGACGAACACCAGAGCAGTGAATTGTTAGCTTGTCCGACTCCTATGTTTTTATTAATTTTTTTACTTCGTATGACGGCTGATGTTGACACTCTTATTCTCGTCGGTTATGATTTATATATCGTTTTTGAGCGTCATGCCTTTTATAATTATATTATAACCGCTATCGTATGAAAAATTCGAAGTGTTAACATCACCGTCATACGAGAAAAAAAAAAAACTCACCAGGAGTCGTGAATAACACGACGCTAACTCATTTACATTGACGTTTTCGACTTATAAAACAACAAGTAACGTGGTCGATTTCTTGCCAACATCGCTAACGTTGCCGACAACCACTTTTTACTCATAGCGTTAGAAATAAGTTTCGGTACGCTTAAACATTACCTCGACGGGTTTCGACTTATGTAGTTAACTTTGCAAATAATCGTTGTGTTGTCGACGGGTCAACCATCACGTAAACGTGCTACAATCATCGTTATCTTTCATTAGGTTTAGAAAATAAGTTTCTTGTGTTGTATTGCCTATAACTATTACCTCTGATCTGTGTTTTCGATTTTTATGGAGTAACTTACAAGAACGTGTGTCTACGTGTGTTAACGATCGCCGTAACGTGCCTACAACTATGCCAGCATTATGCGGGAACGTGTGAGCATACCTGTCATTATCTCGAAATAATTCAAAGCATGGAAAATTGTCTAACACCTTTCGCGTACTTACGAACGTACCAGCTACACAAAAGATGCCAGTCGTTACTACTGAAAAAAAGCCAAGTTTCGTACTTACGACGTATGCCAGCGTGCTCTTTAACATATACAAACTTACCCCATAACGTTAAATTTGACTGTTCCTGCCAGTGTCGTTTTATGTCCCAAATTTTGCTATACTCAGGCATACGCTGGTCTTAAATATCGTCAATTTGGTTGACTAGGCCTTGAGGAAGCAAAATAAATTAATTAAAGATTACGAATTAATAAGAAGTTAATTCATTATAGGGAGTGTATTTAGAATGAGTTTTAATATGCTAATCTGGGACAAATGAACGGACGGAGTTCTAATGAGAGAATATTGGAAAAAATATTACAATAATAGTTCAATGAATTTTACTCGAAAATTTCCACCAATTTTGTTGCATCACTCTTTCCAAACCTTCCTCGCTCCCAACCCACCCCCCCCCACCCTCCAGGACCTTTCCTTCACTCTCTCCATTACTTCTTCCTTTCCCCTCCCTCCCCTTCCTCTTTTTCTCTCACTTCACTGTTCCTATCCCTTCCCCCCTTGCACCACCCTCTCCCCGCTAGTGGTTATAACGACGTGGAGAGGCGTTGCTCTCCACCCATCCTTCCTCGCTTTCCCGTCCTCTCCGTCCCCCTTCACCTCCTCCTCTAATCTCCTCCCTTTCCATCCTCCTTCACTCCTTCCATCTTTCTTCTTCCCTCTCTCTCGCTCCCCATCTCCCTCCTCACACCCTCTTTCCTCCCAGAGTGGTGTGGTCAGGTCTCTTTTACCATCCTCCTCCACCACCTCTCCTCGCTCTCCCACCTCTCTCTCTCTCGTCTCTCTCTCTCTCTCTCTCTCTCTCTCTTCCTCTCTCTCTCTTCTCTCTCTCTATCTCGCACCCCTTCTCTCTTTCCCTCCCTGCTCCCCCCTCCTCCCTTCCGGCATGTTTTTTATCGATGTTGGCTGAGATTCTTCTCCCCCTCTTTTTATAACTTTCAGGTTATTCAAAAAAAGAAAGTTACCGAAAGATAAGCCGCTGAACCACTTTTATCGTTTTCTCTCCGAGAAATAAACAGCTTTCTCTATGAGGGACCTCCGTGTACGGCTTTTTCCCACTTTGAAAACCTATCATTCACAGAACTCGTCAACGAAAGGGTGATAATAAACAAATCTCATGTTCTCATGCTTCTATCTTGCTTGCGGCTGTGTATCTAATATAGGCTATTTTGTCTCGTTTACTCCGATTTGCTCTTCACATTTGACCCAATTGTTGGAAAAAAATTCTCTTTATTGTTCTTTTATGTAACAGTCTTTTGTGTGAATAATTGAAGACAAAAAGCTCAAAAATTTTGGTTTTAATATAAAAAAATATGGAATGTTTTTTTATTTGTTGTAACCTGGAACATGTACACACACACACACGATTGCAAAACCCCCATCTCCTGCTCCGTAGAAATTGTTGACAAGTTAGTCTTTGTGCATCTTTAGATGTAGCTTGTACAGATAAGCTTATCATACTTGATTAATTGCATTCAAGAAAGTTGGTTTTGGTTGTTTGTCTTTAGTGCATTCCGAAACCGTCGGACAGAATAGTTTAATGAAAGTGTTGACTGAGTGTTTGCGACTTGGTGCACTAAGAATGTTTTTTCGCGATAAAAAAAAATCATAATCCCTGGGGTCAGGATTTGGTGAGCAGCCCAATTTCTTTCTTCGATGTATGTAATATTGTTGCGAATTTCTGGTCTTCCGCCCGCGTTTTTTTCGATTCTTGGTCCACGACTCTAATCGCCGACCGCGTCCGCTTTCCTCACCGGGAACGGACAATTCAGTCGTGACCCTCTTGGACTACGCCAAGGAGCTAGTCACCCGGTGGGGTTTAAACCCACCATTCATAACCCAGTTCCTCATTCGTACCCGCGCAAATTAGGGTGTATATCCCGAAAGTCGATTATACCTAAGTACTCGCTTTTTTTACGGGTAACCTACCAAGGTTTTTTTTACCACGCCACAGGTCGATTCTTCCTTTGGCTACGAATCCGCTTTATGCGCTCGGTTCCGTGCTACAGGATAACCGAGCGAGTTATCGTCGACTCTGATGTCAAGATTTAGTTACCTGTTTTCTTGTTGTTAAACCCAACATCAATCCGTTTTTTCTTACATTGATGCTATAAGATGATATTCAACAAAGGAAAGACGATAGTCATAACGGATTTTTTGGGAACAATTGGACAAGCACGTTTAATGCGCCGACACACGGAAGGCACGTTATTTCTCTTAGTCGAGCAACAATAAATCATGTTCATTTAATACAGAGCAAAGAACAAAAGCGAGAATACAAACGCAGAGCCACAACCGTATTTATTTTATTAATATTAATTAACTGGCACTTATGCAGGTTCTTAAAACTTGACGGTTACTGGCGCCCACACCACACACATTTACCCTAAACCAAAGAAACATATATAGTGCGATTCTCCCTTTGCGCATCCGAATAGTTCCTTCTCCTCTGCCGTCCCAGCTTTCAGTCTCCTCCTGCTTTTTTTTTTTTTTTTTAGTGTTCGGTAGCTCTGTGCTTTCGCCGGCCCGTGTGGTTTTTTTTTTCCTTGTCTTCTTTGTACGCTACGATCTTGTGTTTCCGCGTTTATCTTCGTGTGCGGTTACTGGGGGGGGTGGGGATAATACCGTCGATTACTTGGGCCGTATATTTTGAGAGTTGATATGGTCAGGCGCTCCATTCCCATGCCAAGTGTTTTTTTGTGGTTTTCTCTTGTGCTGACTCGCATTTTTCCGGACCCCGACTACCTCGTATATCTCAGGATAACTCTTTTCTATAGCAGAGGTCTTCCTCTCTCTTTCTCACCACACCGTCATGTACAAAGGATCAAGCTCTGCTGCACTCTTCCTCATTTCGCCCCTTGTAGCACTTGGTCGCTCCTCTTCTGTCGCCTCCGCCCCGTTTGTCTTCTGTTCCTTACCCCTTCTTCTGTTCTATGTTTCGAGAAAGTCCCGACAGGGGCGGTCCTCCTCCTTTCTCGATCGCGTCACTTTTGGCCATCCACCAATCGGCAGCGAAGGCTGCCCCACCCCTCCCCTTCACACCAAGACGTGCGGAAACAATTGCGGAAATAAACCCCACAGCTTCACAAGTGCTTGTTCTGCCATCCTTTTCGGATGTTTCCTGTTGTTCGCGATATATCCCTCTTACCTGTCTCTCGGAGGATGCGTTCGTATAAGCGGTTTTAGTGGCTGAATTGTCGTGATTGTTTATTGGTTTTTTTTTTTTTGTGGTTGTTGAGCTAGTGGGTTGTGCCGCTAGTTTTGTATTTTGGTGCGGTGTTGTTTTGCTCCCTTGGATTGTTTTGTGCTATCTGGTGGCTCAAATAACGATCGATAAATGAAAAACGGCTAATCTTAATAGCGTTCGCGCAGCCCGATTTTTTAGAATCACACTATTATTCCCTCTATAACAATGGGTTGGCTAACTTTTACTTACTATTATCTTTTATTCTGTATTATATCTCACCTGAGAACCTTATGTGTTTTATTGCTAAATTTCCACAGCCGTAGACAAAATTGTACGTTTTTTTATGGCACCACTTCATGTTAGGTGGTATGTAAGTCACAAATAAAATAAACACCATCATGTATTATCATAAAAGTGGTGTAATTATACCTCCTTCCGTTTTTATATGACGTGTTTTTTTTGTTTGCGGTTATATTAATAATATTATAATTAATATAAACAATTTTTGTTGTGCAGGTGATGAGTGAAGAATGTAATTGGTTAGATGAACATGATTAGCATACAATGGAGCTTACAATGCGAATAGCAGGAGGGCTCAGCACGATCCTAGTAATTGAGTGATTGTACTCCGCGCACAAATTTCCTTAGCAGCGTTTCGTTCACGCAGCAATTTCAGAGTCATTTTGATGATGTTTCCTTTAATTGCTGGTTGCCTGATCAGAGATCTCAAATGGAGCTTAAGTTCTCGTTTCTTGCCTACCCCTTTCGACTCCTTCAAGAGGCTAACTCACCTGCAAGAAAAGAAGTTGTTGGTTATTATTTTGTGTAGTTAGTATTTCTTTATTCTGCGGTGATGATCCAGCATCTATCCTTTCTGGAAAACTTCTGAAATAAACAAATGCTGTTAAATCTTATATAATCTTGTCATCTGAGTTATGGTCAGTTCCGAATCTGCTTCCTGTGCTATAACTTTTTATCAGTGGCCAATTTAATGTGACAAACATATTGCTGTTTTTTTTCAATATATTTGCCTGTTTGTAACTTATATATATTTTTCGATACTTTTGGTCAGAGAAGAAAATCTTCATATCATAACCTTCCATTTTTGCCAAAAAAGGAGTACCTCAAAAAAGGACTAAAAAATGTATTCTCTATATATCTATATCTCTATCGGCACTTTATGTCGTTTATAATCTTTACTAGTTTCTATTAATTATCATGCACGTTACAGTTAACACTACTTCTTCACAGTGTGACGCCACTCTGTTGGAAAAAAAGTTACCCAAAACACACCAAAAAAACCTACCATATATAATACACTCTTTCTAAATTTGTTCCCCTCCTTTCTCTTATCTCGTACTCCCCCCTCCCCCCCCCTCACTGAAAAACTATAGTACAATATTATATCAGAGGGCCTGTCAAGCCTGTCATTGTGTATAAACATTTCTTTCAGTATATGGACATCAAGTTACGAACAACAAGGCATACATTGTAAAGGTGGATGCTCGTTCTGTGTAACGTAGTTACCTTACGCAGAGTGGTGTTGGGTATTTGAGGTTCGGTTAATAGCATCTTCTTACATTTTTGGTAATATGCCTTACCTTCCTTACTCTCATTCATAATTTGTCAAATACGACTTTTAAACAATTTTGTCTGTGATTGTGTATGCGACTTGTAGCTCTGCCTAGTTTCTTATGAAAACTACAAGCCAGGTCTACGTCTTCGAGGATTGTGATTGTAGGCTTGTCACTCACTGACTGAAATCACTATGTTTTTCGAACTTTCTTGGTTTTATATCGACATCCTGCGTCAGTTCTGCATTCATTTATTTGTCATCATATTGAACAAACTCTTCCAATCCCAACTCCAGACATTCCGACATAATAGTCTGCAAACACGTGAAGCGCTTATTTGTTGCTAGATAGATTCCTGCTGATGCAGCGTTCGCCTTGTGTCTTGTGTACTGACATGTGAAATGATGGAGATATCTGAATTGATCCGCTTGAATTTAAGTTTTTATGAACAGTCGCGAATGGATGTGTCCGTAAGGCATCCAACCACATCTCTCCTGAGAACTCTCGATGTGATCGTCGCTCTTTGTAAGAATTTTCATCAGCTGCCGCACGACCAAGCGATTTTCCGTTTTTGCTACAATTTTGTGAATCTCAAGCTTGTGAATGAAGCAGTTATACTTTGGTCCCGACTTCAATCTTCAATCTCTATGAGTGCGGCTTGCACGAGATTCTGGAGTTCAGAAACTCCGACTTCTTTACTGGGCACATGTTCCCAACAGTTCCAATAATTGTTGATCATGGTTTTCCTAGAATCTACGTAGTTCTTTGTGCTTAGATGCCCCCTGCGACACCATATTCAGCTGTTGTCTCCATAAATTTTGAAAACTAGGTAATACCCCTGGCGCTCCACCAGCTAGGAATAATATACTGAGGAGGAGAGACAATGTGGGACAGAATCAGCAAAATGTAACCTAATTGACCCTTAATTTTTGCTAAATTACCTATTGTGGGGCGAAAGCACGCACCCCCACCGCTCCCCTTTGTCCTCCCCTTATAAAACTTTTTAAATAGTGAAAATCAAACTTTGGTCCATCCAATCTCTCTGTCTTTCATTCCTGAAATCCCCTTATGTGTCCATCTTGTTTATCCTCCTGTGTTCCCCTTCAGCCCATCCCGCTCCCTTTCCACAGATCTCCTCATGTCTGTTCCCCACTGTTTTGTTTCTTTTCCCTCTTCCTTCCCTCCCCCACCCCTCTTCACGCTCTGCTCCCCTTTTTGTATGTTTCTGTTTGTAAGCTCTTATATGAGCTCTTCGACAGTGTTTTTTTTTTTATACATAAAAATAATAAAAACAACTCTTTTGGGAACAACACCCCTAGACTCTTTCCGTGTATCTTTTTCTCGTTTTTAGAGCTGTAACAAACTTGTACGCTCTGGTGTGTGTTAAGGTTGTTTTGTAAGTTTTTTCATCGAAATTCGTGTGTGTGTAGTTTCTGAGAAGTTGCAAGTGTTTATGGACGATTGACTGACTTCAACTTTGTTACTTGTAACGGACACGCATCCATAAGCTCCCCGTAAACTCCGTTCCAGGTGAACTAAAAATTAGTTTATCAATCCTTGTTGGAACTCCACCACTGCTGCCACATTTTTGTGCAAGGGATTGTGACTGTCAACCTGTTTTATCGCTGGTTTCCTATTTTTTTTTCATCGCCTTATTTTTTAGTCAGCAGGAGATTGTGATAATACCGTTGTGTGCACGATGATCTTCCTCGAAGTGCACACATATTGCTTCCGAGCGTGGTCATTGTTTTTTTCTAATCATTCTTCGCCATGGTTCACTGAACATTTTTAGTACTCGCATTGTATCTTGATCGCTCGAGTACCAAATCTTTAGGTGCATTAAGTTTGTCTTGAAATTCACCGGCTATGAATAACTTTCACTGAGCCCATTGGATGTTTCCTGTTTTGTCGAAATCTTGGAGAGTTCTGCCAATTCTTCGAATGCGCTGCTTAGCGATCTACTTTTGGGTTACAGGTGTCCCGACACGATCAAGTTCGAGCTTTGAGAGGCCACCTGTGTCTGGTGAATCGTTTTCACTTGTACATTCGCTTTGTCGACTTTGTCGCCATGGTTGAGATGTCCTTTGATAGGTCTTTGAGCCAAATTTACTTACTCCCTTATGAGCAGAATCTCGTGCAACAACCCGCCGACGCTTGCTTGGTGGATAGATATAAATGATATATATTACATCTACACATTTTATAACTACTCACACACTACTCTTAACACATACACACACACTACATCATTTATACAATATACATACTATTCATACTATACACACACATACACAGAATATACACATACTACACACACACATTATTTATAATATATATATATATATTATTTAATATAATATTATTTTATTATGTTATACAATCATTTTAAACACATATGATACACATCATACACAGATATTATACACACACACACACACACACACACAATTATTATACTTATCCTCTATTATATACACTACACTTATACATCAGTATTTATGTTTTTATACACTATCACACACATATTATTACATACACATATAAACCACATCACCAATACATTATTATTTTATATATTTATATATTTATATTATATCATAAAACTTATATTAACTATTCCACACATATCTACAGATATGTAACACTATCACACACTACCACATTCTACATATTATATATATATTATATATATATTATATTATATATATTTATTATATATATATTATATATCATACTATTCATTTATATACACATCACGATACAACATTATTTTTATTATTTATTATATTATAATATATTTATTTATATATATAAATTATATATATTATTATTTTATATTATTTTATAAATATTATATTATAAACTTATACACAAAATATTACACACACATATCAATAATAGTTATCACACACTTATCACACATATTATATTTATACTAATCACATCACCACATATCAACACATATATGATTTATACATCACACACCCACACATGCCACACACTTATATATACATACACAATATATACACACACACACTATTTATAATATACACAACACATACCCAACACCACAATAGTTATACACACAATATACACACATTTACACACACATTACACAATAATATTAATATATATATACTTATATTATTACACACAACACACACATGTAACACAATATATATACACACACATAACACATATATATTATTACACCACACACAGCATAAACACCACATATATGTTTCATTACACACACACTCATTATATATCTACAGCACATTGCACACACACACTTATATATACATACACATTTTATATATAATATATTGTACGCTGTTGGTTAAATTCGCATTTTACCACTCATTTTCAGTCCGTTAGGTGAATAATTTAAGTACATGTTAGTAGCCCAACCCATTGTTTAGATGGAATTATTATGTTCTATTTCTTATTCGGGCTGCGACACTTTGGTTAGTGCGTTTTCTTTCTGCTTAGTTTTTCAACCAACCTACACTCAACCTCAACCACTGCCATTCACTCTCATAAACATACCCTTTTTTAGCACCTCCAATTCAAACATCATATATCAACCTTATCCAACATTCTCGCCATTCTTTATCCCTTATCACTCTATTTTTATTATTTTTACGAATCGCTCATCCCCGCTTTTTTGCCATGTTTACGACTGTTTCCCGCTGTTGATAACCTCTAAATGCGAGAAGGGAGAAGAAATCCCCACAGCTGAGGGCGCTTTTTCGGTTTTCTGTCCGCTTGTTTTCTTTCCCTGGTTCCCTGCGCTTTAGACGATTCTCTCGCCCCTTCTGATTTGTGCTCTTGGTGATGTGGAACGAGAGGGTAACGCTCTTCTTCCCCTCTTCTTTCGATATAGTTCGTTCTCTGAAAGGAGGGTTTAGCCTAAGAACGGGCGGTGCGTCCTTGGTTTGGTAAAGAGTCGTGAAGTTCGCAGGAGTTTCGCTCTCTCTTTTTCTTGTGCTCGCTGTTCGGCGCTCTTTGGTGGTCTCTTGTCTCTCTCTTGTCTGGTTGCTCTGTTTCTTTTTTTGTGCTGTCTCCTCTTGTTCTGGCGTTTCTTCTTCTCTTCTGGTTTGTCTTCTCTTTCGTCGGTTAACTCTGGTCCGTTGCGTTTCGATTGGGGCCAGCCACGGGCAGCAACAGGCACGCCGGCAGAGACCTCGCCGACCACGCTCGGCACTGTATCACGGCCAGATCTGTTGCACCATCTGGCATGTACGTACGCTGCCTCCAAGGACTTTATGAGCTAGGTGAAGTTCTGCGACTCTCCATTTTCTTTTTTTTGGGTTTTTGTTTCGTGTTAATCGTGTGTGTGTGGCGCCGGTTCCATTAAGTTTTAATATATTTGTTTTTGTAAGTTTGTTGCCGATGTGTCGCTGTTTTAAGCTTTTTATTTTTGTTTTTTTTGTAGTAATTCTCTGCGTATTTGTTGTCTTTGTTCTATTTTGTATTGATATTGTTGCATTCGCTTTAAATACGTGCTATATGTTCTTTTTGTGTGTTTGGTAAATAAAAGCCGTTATCTTTGTTGAATTTCTTTCCCCGTTTTCTCTTTTCGTCCTTTCCTTTTTTGGTCTTCATCTTGCTCACGAAAGGTTGAGTTGGTGCGCGGGGTTACGCCCGATAATTAATCAGAACCTCTGAGGCCTTACGATTAACACCTCGGTTAATCCCGAGAGCACGGAACGGTATTCGCTTTAAGTCGGCCCGTGTCCGAAGTCACCTGCTTGTTCGCAGTGTTAGTCGCTTTTTTTCCTGTTTTACCTATTCCTCGGTTTCTTTTTTTTTGTACTTAGGTTTAGTCTGTGTTTTTTTAGTTTTTGGCTATAACTATACCCTATCCCACGCGTGTTGTTCACGATTGCACGATCTGGTAGGCCAAAGGCCCACCCTGACTGATCCGGCGGTTAAGCCGGTTAGGTCACTTGAATCGGATATGTCCGTTCCGTTTGTTGGTTGCACGTACCGCGATTCGAGACTTGGTCTGTTCGCACGCCGGCAGGGCGCGATTCGCAACCAATATATATACACACACAACACACACACACACACACACACACACACACACACACACACACACACAACACACACACACTACACACACACGTATCACATCTATTTTATATAATTATAATTTTATATTTTTTTATATATTATTATATATATATATATAATATTACATACATTCACACACACAACAATTATACACTCACTATTACACATTACACACTCAACATTACCACCCACATATATTACACTCACAACACATATACACCTACCACACACACACACACGACTGATTTCCACTATGTGGATCATCGCTTCTGTTTTGCATCCGTCTTTTCCATCAAGGTTCAATCCCTGATTAAAAACATCATATTGACATACAAAACTCTAATTATTCTAAAAAATTGTTCTTTTTTTTTTTTATAGTCTAAGCTTGTACAGTGATGTTAAACATTCGTTGTTTTGTTTAATTTACACAGCGTGTTTTGTGTGATAAACTAGTCGTAAGCACTCCTCCAAAACTACACAGTGAGTTAAAGGTTTGTTTTTAACCGCAACACGACCTATTCCACCACATGACCAACTTTACAATGTAGTTAATATGTTTTGTGACCCCCAACACGACACCACCTACATGACTCTATCTTACTATTATGTCGTAAATAGGTTTGGACCGCTATACACGACACCATCCACATTAGTTTATTCATATTAAAGTGTCTAATAAGCATTTATCTTGTATTCCTTAAACCTCGGAAGTAATCAGATGGAAAATCAATAGTGCATATGAACGTTTAACCTTCCCTGAAATAATTTTTCTTCACTTGCTCAAACATCAAAGCACCTGCGGGTCACTGATTTACACCTTCAAAACGTTCCACCTGAACGTTTCATCAAATGGCCCTAAACCCTATAAGCTGGTACGCTCTTCCCGTAATCCCGATTAAAACCTGCCTGAAACATCCTTTCCGCGCATTCATCGAGGTTTTTTGTCGGGCAGATTTGAGCTCATTATTTTTTTTTTCGTGTCACCCTGTAGATGCTGAAATGACGAACAACACCACAAACACCTTTATCTTACTTTCGCCACAAGTGTCGAAGGACTATGTTTTCAACCCATTTCTGTCTGTTCTGTGAGGCCAGGATATCTCCAAAAAGTTGTTAGATTCGCGACCAATTACTTTTGTGGTACATCGTTTGGCGTGGCTTACAAGACGAACCGATTCGATTATTTTCTGAAGATCCGGACCGCATTACTAGAATTTTTAAAATGATTCTTCACCATTGAAGATGGACCCAAACATGATATAGCCGAATTGGGAAATAATGTCTCTGGCCCACTATGTTGTCGCCCTGATCAGCATACGGAGCGGATATTGTATGCCACTCTACCGAGTGCCCTTTCTACTTATGTACACACTTACGTCGTTCTTTTACGTACATCTCAGCGAAGTTGTAATTCAGATCTGTCAGATGGGAAGTCTCCGAGTTTCGAAGTACGCAGTAACCAGCAGCGATGCTTTGGTTACCTTAGTTGCATATGTTCTTATATCTTAAACAGGGAGTCAAGGATAGAATAAAATTCTTGCTGAATCCGTTTTTTTCCCGTATTGTGTATTGAAGATTAAGGAATGAATTGCTCAGAACTCTTATTCTGAGGCTGCCCATTTCTCTTTTATGTATCAGTTTCTGGATTCTAGCTTGAAATGAATAGCGGTTGTGAATCTGCAGCGCTGGCCGAGACATTTATCTATTTTTTGCCCTACAAGATCTCATCACCTTCATGGCTCAGCACAGGTGGTGTCATCACGTCAATCGCAGCTCTTTATGTGCATTTTGTTCCTTTCCCTTGCAACGGTGTTTATGACCTGTGCAAAACCCAAACATGTTATGGTGGATCAGTGCAAGTCTAGACTCTGTAAATCTCTTTTTTTATCTAGTCTAATATTATTTCTAAGCTATATATCACCACTCGTACTGGAAACCTCACCCTGTCTGGCAAGCTTATTCACCAGCTCTAAACACTTGCTACCACTTGTGACTATTTGCTCGTTTCGTGTCCTATCGCCTCTTTCGTCTCACAACGTTCCATTGTCAGTGTTCTAATGTTGAGCCACTTTCAAGGTTGGCTCTTCCATCTATTTGCTACCTTCCAAGACAACCCAATGTACTCAGTTCCATATACTTGATTCCAATAATCTTTTAAATTACAAAAATCTCAATAATTATTAAAGCTAAAAATCATAATATCGGGGCAAAATTTCGTTCTCAGCATTCTTGCGACCAAATATTAACTCGACCTACATTGTGAAACAGTTCTTTGGATATTATATAAATTATCATTGTTTTCCATTTCATAATTTCTCGATCTCACCTTATGTGTCTGTTTTCAAGAATCATTTCCATGGATTCGACTCTGTCTTTCTCATCCCGACGGTACTTCCTGTCCCACTATGCGTCTTCCGATCTACAGTAGCCTCTCTTTGAGAGCTCGAAACACAGGTGATTCATGACGTCAGTGATCTTATATCTTTTTTGCAGTGTACATAGGTTGCATTCCCCCATATTCCAGTTGTTTATATCTCTTTTGCACTCGTACCCAAACTTTAACTTTCTCCAGCTTTCAAAATCAAGGGTGTCCAGACTTAGGGGAAAAATCGGGTGTGGAATATGAAATTCTCTATCCTGTCAGTGGTCTAATATATACGAGAAGTCACTCTTGCTAATAACAAGCAGTACATTTCCGCGGTGAAGTTCATGTGAGGAGGTAAATGCTAATGAGTATGTTGATCTAGATTTGACAGTTACTGACACGAAAGATCTTAAAAGGAGAGCGGAGCTCACACTGAGTGGCGAGTTCCTCCATGACTCCGTGCCCTCCTCACATCTGAAAGATTCCAATACCCACGGAATTCCTTTTGTGACTCGTATCTATCCTCCATGTTTGAGATGCAATTCATGGGAGTTACATGCTGCTTCCAGCTTGGATATCCAAGCAAATCGATTTTGGATTCTTTTCGTCTTTCCCGGAAAACTCTTCGTCATCGACCATCTCCCGTATGCAAGTTTGAGATGTGTTCGCCAAGTCAGGTGGTGGCATTGCTCGCTCCCAGTGAATCTCCAGACTAAAACTCTAACTTGCAGGATTTGCCAGCGAAGTTGTACTGTTCTGATGATAAGGGTTCTCCTATAATGCGACGAGTTATGAACTTGGTATTTTCCTCATAGCAACATGCCAGGTTTCTCACTGCAATCAACGATTTATTTGTTCAGATCTCGAGATCATACACAGAAGCCATCAAGTATGCAATCCCATTTTCCCTACTTAATCTTGATTAAAATGTTCGGTACTATTAAGATGTTGGGCACTGAATTTTTACCTTATCATCTCAGACAGATGGATAATATGTAAAGACTGGGTTCCAACATATCCGAAAGCCCAGAATGTCCACAGAGATGGCCCTATATCTTTTGTTTAGATTAGTGCATGCAATACTGTCTGATACGATAAACAGCATATCCTTATCTGGTAATGTTATTCAGGAGCCGAACTGGTCATTGGAGATAAAGAATTGATATAAATTTAATGCACTTAGTCCACAGCTAATGACCCATCAACTTGCTTACGGTGGGAGAAGACTGACCGCTGTGTTCTATTACGGTTAGATAGATCAAATCATATGGAACCCTATTGTGAAATATGGAGTGGTACTGTGGTTTGCAACTTTTCAAGATTATCGATCTAGGATGACCAATCTGAGAATGTAGCTGGAAAGAGTGAGGTAAGAGAGAGGAATATGACCAAAGCACATTCTATGGAAGATTGCGTCATATGTCATCAGTCACGGTGTGCTATATGGAGGTTAGTCAATTTACTGATTGGAACTCTCAAACCTTTCATGGAGAGAGTCCACTGTTGTTTTTCTTGAGTACATTGGATCATGAGAGGATATAGTAGGTAAACGAATGTGTGGACCTTGTCCTATCATCAAGACAGTTTGAAGATATTCGACTCTTTCCGATGCAGTAGTCCAACTTGAACACATTCATCGAGAGTGAAGTGGAAAGTCTTTTTGTTCCAGAGTTTACAAGACCCAGCTTGCTACTATCACAGTTGGTTTGTTTGGAGATGGTGTAGACTGAGTGTTGTGACCGCAGGTGATCTATGATTATTTTTGGGCTGAAGAGTGATACACACACTGGTTGAAGGCTACGCGAGAACTTTAGCTTCCCATTCGTTGGATTAACCTCCAAAGGTGGAAAACGTCATTGCCTCCTTACCTTGCCTCATTCTAACCTGTGGTCATGCGTTTAAATGGATTATGAGGCGGAAAGGGGTAAATGTCCAAGTAATTTGAGTTGAACTGAAAAAGAAATAATTAATTCCTAATGCAATCACACCCCACAACCAATGTCCCCACATGATTTATAACATGCACCTTGACGAACAGTGACCATGCTTCATTGCTTATGGCATTTGTCTTGACAGGAACCCTGTTCTCAGGGTCCCCTGAACAACTTTTGTCACACGTCTCCATCGGTGAGTGGCTATCTCATCTTTGTCGTGATGTATCGGTCAAGGTTTGCTCACATCAATTCCGTTATTTGTCATTTCTCCCTTCCTTCTACCTTGGTACTGCAATTTATACAATTTGTGGAGCACAACTATGAGAAAACCAGATATGCAAGTTTTCCAAAACGAAATTGTCCATTATAATGCATATTTTTTATATCTTTGTCACCTCCATTGGTTAGAGAACTCCTGGGAGATTATATATCATTGATGTTCGGTTAACCCTGATAACCACCATTGCTCATGACCAGCCATACCCTGTGACTCTCCTTCTGTCTCGGGCCTGCCACAAGCAGATTAACTGCTCATAACTTTGCTGCCAAAGAAATACAATGTTGCAGTTAAGATTCCAGGTTCAAAGCCTAGGGTAATATGGTCACAATGCTGACGTCACCAAATGTCCAAACACACATCCATATTATTCCTCGTGGCCACACTTTACAATAACCATTTGAAATGTCCGCATATAATTTAAACATATGTGGACATCCCCTAAGGAGACATGCACCTCACCTCGCTGTCCAATCCACCTTTAAACAGGCTATAATTACCACTCTCGGGGTCAATGGTGAATTTTTACATTTCATCTTGATGCTCTTCCGACCTTGCCAGAGGATCTTGTTAATCGAAATCATTGCATGTGCTGGTTTTTTCTGGTCATCTTGTCCACAGCTCAGACACTCGTAACAGTGACACTCTTTAGGAAGAACCACCGAAATAAGCAGCAAGAAATTATTATTCTGATATGAAACAAAAGCGGCAGTCGCACAATTATTATTCCGGCCACCTGGGTGTCAAAGTGTTTTCGTATGCTGACCCAAGATTCGCGTGATAGTGAAACAATGATGGGATTGCACATGGGCATGCTTACGAACTGCTTTCTTGGTGCCGTGAAGTGTGAAGCTCCACACCCTCTTCCTCTTTCTTACCATTGTTGCCAATGGCCCCAGTCCGGATGGTGAGCAGCCCCTCCGTGACCTTCCCCCAGTCCGAGGATTACTAGGTATCTGGTCTCATGTTATTGTAGGTGCGGCTTTTCCGGCAATTTACTAGTCTCCACTGGTTTGCGCGAAATGATAAAAGAGAACATTAAGACTGATTACAGAGGTAAAACGTTTAAAAAAAAATAGTGGGCTCTAATTGCACGCGGCCTCAAGTAGTACAACAAACCCTGGATCTACACCCATGCAGGATTAGTGGTGGACGAACAGAATAGTAGATATCGAAAACAAAATGCTAATTTGGGGGAAAATCTTCATGATTTTTTTTATGACCGATCTTTTGATACAAACTTTAAGTCCATATGGAGTTATGAATTGTTTTGGTCTTAAGGTCATCAAAATCGTCGTGCAGATTCGGAGAAGGCAGATACACCTATTTTGGTGTGTGTGCTGTGTTCCAAACCCAACATTGATAATTTGATCTATTTTAAGACCCCTAGAACCTGATATTTTTTTTTTTAATGTAGTGAATAGACTTTGGTATGCATCGGAGATAGAAGACAAGTGTTTGACTGCGGACACCACGTGTGATGCTTAATAACCTCTTCCTGAATTCAGTTTTCTTTAATATTGAATGTACAGGCACGATTTACTGAATAGTCCCCTCGAGCCAACTTAAATAAAAGAATTGCTGTTTTATGAATAGAAAAGTAAAGAAAAGTAGATATAGTCTTCGAAGTTTTGAAAAGAAAGAAATCTTACTTTTGAAAGGAGAGTACATAACGTTTGGGAAAACATGAGAAGGTGAAAGAGTTCGCTGTTTGGAAGTGGAGAGGAAAAACAACTTCTTAAGGGCCCACCTTGAGTTTTCCATATGGCCACACAAAATTATATCATCGTGATTGTATGTGCTTGTGCGTCGAGTGTCTCCTTTGTCTCGCAATGCGTGGAGGTACACAAGCAGCAAGTTCTTGCCGACAGAAACCGAAGTAATTCTGAGAAAAGAGAAAGAGAGTCACTTATGCGGCTTAATTTGTTTCGGCGTTCAAGTTTTTGAGGCACATCGTGTGATATCAAGTCGAATAACTTTGGATTCAAATTTGTCCAGTAAGTATGTTGGACTAACCTCCCCAGATGTGAAAGCGTACTCCGCTTACAAGGACAAGTCAATCCTTTTATGGAGTTGGAGCAACTGTTTCAGAGGAAAAGAATCTTCGTTCTTGAACAGACCCTTCTATTTCTTCGAGCATACAGTCGTTTGCTTAATGTGTGATTTTCCAGGATAAATCTTATGTTCGAGTATACCAAGTATAATTTTTATGCATCACATGGTTAATTGTAGATCTTTCAAAGAGATTGGAGGGTTGAAGGGGTTTAGATGGAGAGATGAGAAGAAATTAGTTTTTGAAAAATTAAATTTAACTTGATTACATTTCTCGTCCCAATGGGATGACTTTTCAAATCTCAATTCATAGTAGGTTGGTGATAAACGAATGTACATCTAGTGAGAAGATGGGCAGATGGGAAAACATGGAGGAGTGTTAATGTTGATCATCAGTCGTACGAGTTGCATGTTTATTGTGGAAAAAGAATCGTTTGATTAAAAGAAGAAGATGTTGGAGACAGAACAGGAACCTAATATAGAATGGTGTTATGATTGATGAACCATAACAATTACGGAGATAAGACTGTCGATGAGAGAATCTCGATATATGATGATAGCAGAGTGAAGAGGAAAGCCGAAAGAGGAAGCTTGATATTATCAGACCCTTATGCTCTTCAAACTCTACATAAGCTTTTTGAGATTATCAAGCCTACAACAAAAGATCCCCAAAGTCTCTTAACGAAGAGGCCCAGGCATTCTAATGTAAAAAGGATATCACCTGTAGATCTTGCCTGCAAAGCCGTATTGTTGTGTCAGTAGAGACTGTGAGATCAAGACGTTGAGAAATGGGAATGAGAAGACATTCAAACTCTTGAAACTAGTAGAAGTCAACGATGGCTGGTTATTCGAAGGGTATGAAGACCACCCTTCTTTATAACAGCTTACTAAGCATGTTTCTCAGAAAGAGAAAGTTTGGTTTTCAAACAAAAACGAAACGAACGAGCAAGCACGGTGCAATGCTGAAGCACATTCCTTCAAGACACGGGAGGAATGCCATCTTGCCCTCGGCTTGCTTCTTATCCAGAAGAGAGTAGTGTTTTTAACTGCATGAAAAGAGATTGTAGGAGGACATAGGATTTGGGAGGAGCATCATGAGGGAGATGAATGTTGGAGTCATCCAGAGTGGAGTTAGAAGAAAAGAGAACCAAAAAGAGTTGCTTTATCGTGGAGAGACACGATAGTATCATCGCGAAGAAAAAGCAAGAAAGTGGGCGATAGAATTGTTGGAATACTTTTGCGAAGGCCAGAAAGATCTATGTGGAAGAGTGAGGTTGTCACATTTCTTTTTATAAAGAATGTTTTGTTTCACGAATAACATGTTTGCAATGATTTCTGGTCGACATGAAACTGAATGCGAGTCTGGAAGAAGAGTTTTTTCCATTCGGTAGCGGCATCCCTTGGAGATAAGGTGTATAAAGCGGTGCATTTGTCCAGTGAGCTAAAAATGGGTGAAAAGAGTTGATAATACATCATTTAAATATAACTGCACTAAATCAACATGATTAACCCTCTTCAGAGCCATTTTAAACAACAATATACAATTCAAATTAAATAATAAAAGTTTTAAATGCTGTCGAAAAAAAACAACCCAAAAAAAACATTGAATCGAAGTTGACCACAGTTGATGCACCCCTTTTTACACCCCTTATATCTTTAACACACTTTTAGATTCGTGACTGTTTGTGTCCTTTATTAATGTCCCGAAAAAGCAGAATGTTTCCCGTTTGGAATGATTTTGAAATTTTTTTGACTGAAATCATATGAAAAAAAAAAAATAAGTAGTTCCTTTGCGGGTGCCAAAACATCACCTCCTTTCCCGTAAAGACAGCGTGGATCTTTCACGTCCTCCAACGACCAGTCCCGTCTGCCTTTGTAGTTGCAGAAGACCTCAATCTACAAGGCAGACGGACTAAACGCATGTGATATGCCAGGTCGGCCTCGGTCAGATTCGAACCAACGTGGACAGCTCCATTATTGAGACTGTGCTTGCACTCTTAGAACCCAGTGACGAAATTCTCAGCTCGTGTATGACAGTGTACTCGAAACTGCTTAAACTAACGACCCTGACTGGCACCTGTAATATGCTTCCTTCACGAAGCCTTGACCTCGGCTGTTGTGAACTGGAAATGTCATTGATGTCCAGCACCTGATGGTGATTCTTGGTGGAGATTCTGTTTCGGATCCCCTTCATGTTCACTGCGAAAAGTCGAGCTGTGCAAGAAACAAGCAATCTCATATGTGTGTTTCACCTTTTAGTACAAAATATACAAATACAAAATCAAGGCTCATGGAATGCGAGCAGTTGGACTAAACAACCAAGGGATAGGCCGAACAGGAAAAGGAGAGAGAAACTTGCAAGTAAGAGGTTTGGTTATTTAGTTTGTTGATGGGTACAGAGGATTTCGGATCAGGATGGGGAAAAATGACGGTGGTGTGCAACCTTGCTTGACTCTGGAGGAAAGTGCGACTGAACTGTCTCCAGAAGGCATTCCACAAAAGGACAAGGAGGAACAAAGGATGAGAGTGTGTGGAAAGCCGAGGTTTTGAAAGTTATCCAGGAGGGTTTTTATTGATGTAGAATGCGTGCATCCTCATTGAACAGCTTGGACAGTAGCAGGTTGAGAAAGCAGACGGAGCTGGAATGGAGGAGAGGCTTTAACAAACACAGAGGTCACCGACTCAACACCTCAGTCTGCAAGGCACCAAATGACAAGTTATAGCACAAAACACCACCATTCCTCGCCCCATCACCGCCCACGCATCCCCCAACCCCATATACCACTGCCAGACCGGGACCGTAACAGCATCCCCAACTTTACCTTGTATTCTGGAAAGTTTCCCTGTCCAGCTCACAGTCACATAAAATACGTCCTGTCACCGGATCGACAGTGAACACCCCTTTGGGGTTCTGAATCAGCACCAGGACCAGTCAGGCTGTACCTTACCTCTCTTTTGATGTTAGATAAGACCTGCAAGGGGCACACAATCAACACCAATTCACAAGAGCCACAGGAGACACTTTAACACGTCATGAAATAACATCATCTATCTAAATTTCAGCAATCTGGTGTTTGTGTGTGTGTTGTGTGTGTGTGTGTGGTTGTGTGTGTGTGTGGTGTGTGTGTTTTGTGTGTGTGTGTGTTGACCGCTGTTTCTCGACAACCCTGGTCCGATCTAATTGAAACTTGCCATATATTGCTGGGACCTGAGTATGCCTTTTCAATTTGATATTAATCGACAAGTGTTCCCAAGTTATGTCATTTATTTACTACAAAAGCCAAGACAGCACGTTGCTGCGTAGCTGGCCGTTGGAAGAGACCTCAGCGCTTCCCCATTACGGTTACAACGTACGGACTTCCGATAGTGATGACTAATGTATTCTAATAAATTCTCGATTTCTTATGCGCATTTATAGATAAACACAATGCCCAATCCAGTCGTCGTTTACGAAGCGAAGAACGGCCTGTGTGGTTTTGAAAGTTTTTTTGGTTTGCACGTACGGCCATGAGAGAGCGAAAACGGCCTGTGTGGTGTGTTTCTGGCAGCGCGTTGAAAGTTTTTTTTTTGTTTTTTTTTGCACTACGGCATGCATGTACGGCCACCGTACGTACGGGCACGTACTAGTTCAATAAAAACATCATAGCCTTGGTTTGAATCTCAGCCCAGCTGTAAACTGTCATCTCGGGCTTTCACAGGCAGGCGTCCCATCTGCTTGTATTATTCTGTGACATAAAAGATCCCGGTGTCCTTTGCTAAGAGTAGGCAGCTATGCCGGCACCCTTGCCCAAATTACAAATTCTGCTCGAAGCTGAGGCGAACGTCAGCCTGGCCAGTCGTTCGTGTGAAAGACTTGAGCCAAACTTCCGGCTCAGCCAACCCGCAGGAATCTGGGAATAATTATGGGTAAGAAGAAGACAAAGACGAAGAAGTTGGCTGACGAAGGTGATCAGCTGACCGACGAATGACAGTTGAATAGAGCACGATGTTCGTGAAGTACAACATGTCGTCTTTGGATTAACCTCGTCAGCAAAGCGACTCGAGTAAAAATGTCTAGTTCAATGTAAAGTTTAAAAAAATCTGGCAACCATGGACTGTGATGACCTGCATCGTCCCTTTCTCCCGTCCGATGAAACGTGATACTTACAGAGACCAGGTACTTGGGTAATCGCCATGGGCTGTGATGACCTGCATCGTCCCTTTCTCCTGTCCGATGTGTAACTTACTTACAGAGACCAGGTATTGGTAACGCCATGGGCTTATGACCTGCATCGTCCCTTTCTCCTATCCGATGTAAAGTGATACTTACAGAACAGGTACTTGGGTAATCGCCATGGACTGTGATGACCTGCATTCTTCCCTTTCTCCCGTCTCTATGTAAACGTTATATCTACAAACCATACTTGGGTTAATCGCCATGGCTGTTATGACCGTCATCTCTCCTTTTCTCTCGTATTCCGATGTTAAACGTGATACATACAGAGACCAGCGTCACTTGTTTTTTTTTTGGTTAAATCGCCATGA
>JAXMNL010000566.1:24189-43255 GCA_035128595.1 Eptatretus atami
TCCCTTCTCCTATCGATTAAACTATACTTACAGAGACAGGTACTTGGTAATCGCCATGACTGTGATGACCTGCATCGTCCCTTCTCCCATCCGATGTAAACGTGATACTTACAGAGACCAGGTACTTGGGTAATCGCCAGTGACTGTGATGACCTGCATCGTCCCTTTCTCCTTCCGATGTAAACGTGATACTTACAGAGACCAGGTACTTGGGTAATCGCCATGGGCTGTGATGACCTGCATCGTCCCTTTCTCCTATCCGATGTAAACGTGATACTTACAGAGACCAGGTACTTGGGGTAATCCCATGGCTGTGATGACCTGCATCGTCCCTTCTCCTATCGATGTAAACGTGATACTTACAGAGACCAGGACTTGGGTAATCCCATGGACTGTGATGACCTGCATCGTCCCTTTCTCCCTATCCGATGTAAACGTGATACTTACAGAGACCAGGTACTTGGGTAATCGCCATGGCTGTGATGACCGCATCGTCCCTTTCTCCTATCCGATGTAAACGTGATACTTACAGAGACAGGTACTGGGGTAATCGCCATGGGCTGTGATGACCTGCATCGTCCCTTTCTCCGTCCGATGTAAACGTGATACTTACAGAGACCAGGTATGTGTTAATCCATGGACATGCTCCGGAATTTGATCGCTGGGATCTCCCAAGCTCGCCTTTTCCTTCTGGATCACGTGATCGTGGGACCAGAAGCACTTTCGTCTTGGTCTTATCATCACAATCTTTGCTTCAGGTGTGAAACCCTAAACAATTAAGGGCAAAAAAGCGCTTTTAATTAATTACGTCATAAAATGAAACAAAGGAACAAACCCAACTAATTACCAAGGGAACAGGTGAAGCAACTTCACATTCTATACATCCTACATGTGACATGAATACCTTACACATTACACATCCTTACATGTGACATGAATACCTTACACAGGTACACATCCTACATGGTGACATGAATACCTTACACAGGTACACATCCCTACAGTGACATGAATACCTCACACGTACACATCTACATGGTGACATGAATACCTTACACAGGTACACATCCTACATGGTGACATGAATACCTTACAACAAGGTACACATCCTACATGTGACATGAATACCTTACAAGTACACATCCTACAGTGTGACATGATACCTTACACAGGTACACATCCTACATGTGACATGAATACCTAACAGTAACATCCTACATTGACATGAATACCTTACACATACACATCCCTACATGTGACATGAATACCTTACACAGTACACATCCTACATGGTGACATGAATACCTTACACAGGTACACATCCTACATGGTGACATGAATACCTTACACAGTACACATCCTACACTGGTGACATGAATACCTACACAGTACACATCCTACATGTGACATGAATACCTTACAGTACACATCCTACATATGTACATGAATACCTACACAGTACACATCCTACATGTGACATGAAATACCTACACAGTACACATCCTACATGTGACATGAATACCTTACACAGGTACACATCCTACATGTGACATGAATACCTACACAGTACACATCCTACATGGTGACATGAATACCTTACACAGTACACATCCTACATGGTGACATGAATACCTTACACACAGGTACACATCCACATGGTGACATGAATTGAATACCTTACACAGGTACACATCCTACATGGTGACATGAATACCTTACACAGGTACATCCCACACATGGTGACATGAATACCTGACCCCTGACCTGACACTTTAACCGATCGCAACACCAAAAACAACCCAACTATCCTCCCCCAAACCCAACATGAACCCAAAACCTGGACTCCAAACCCAACAACCAACCAAAACCTGAAACCTGAACCCTACGTCACAGTACGAACACGTGTCGCGAGTTTTTTGGTAAATGTGCACTGTTTTGCATATGTCAATCCTCGATCATTTGCTCACCAAACAACAACCAAACTCACCTCCAGCACGAAAAAAGCAAGAAACCGCAACAACAACCAACACTTCATGTCTCAATCCTCCAGAACACTGTGGCCGCACACAGCGGAGGAGAAGTCCTCCAGAAACACGTGGCGGCACACACGGGGAGGAAGTCCTCCAGAAACACGTGGCCGGCACACAGCGGGGAGGGAATCCTCCAAACACTCGGCACACAGCGGGAGAGTCCTCCAGAACACGTGCGGCACACAGCGGGAGGGAAGTCCTCCAGAACACGTGGCCGGCACAGCGGGAGGAATCCTCCAGAACACGTGGCGGCACACAGCGGGAGGGAAGTCCTCCAGAACACGTGCGGCACACAGCGGGAGGGAAGTCCTCCAGAACACGTGGCCGGCACACAGCGGGAGGAAGTCCTCCAGAACACGTGGCCGGCAACAGCGGGAGGGAAGTCCTCCAGAACACGTGGCCGCACACAGCGGGAGGGAAGTCCTCCAGAACACTGCTGGCACACAGCGGGAGGGAAGTCCTCCAGAACACTGTGTCGGCACAGCGGGAGGAATCCTCCAGAACACGGGGACACACGGGGAGGAAGTCCTCCAGAACACGTGCCGCACACAGCGGGAGGAAGTCCTCCAGAACACGTGGCCGGCACACAGCGGGAGAAAGTCCTCCAGAACAACGTGGTCGGCACACAGGGAGGAAGTCCTCCAGAACACGTGCTCACACAGCGGGGAGAAGTCCCTCCGAACACGTGGCCGCACACAGCGGGAGGAAGTCCTCCAGAACACGTGGCCGCACACACGGGGAGGAAGTCCTCCAGAACAGTGCCGCACACAGCGGGAGGGAATCCCAGAACACGTGGCCGGACACAGCGGGGAGGAAGTCCTCCAAAACACGTGGCCGGCACACAGCGGGAGGAATCCTCCAGAACACGTGGCCGCACACAGTGGGAGGAATCCTCCAGAACACGTGCCGGCACACACGGGAGAAGTCCTCCAGAACACGTGGCCGCACACATGGAGGAAGTCCTCCAGAACACGTGGCTCACACAGCGGAGAGAGTCCTCCAGAACACGTGGCCGCACAAGCGGGGAGGAGCCCAAACACTGTGCCGTGCACACAGTGAGGAAGTCAAATGGAGTGTTTCTTCTTTTTTTATTCAATTCCAAGGTTGCTTGCGCCGAACGACTCAGAACGTTTTCTCATCCACGTGACCTTTCCTGTTCGACGAGGAGTGCGATCGACTCTTCAACCCACCACGTGATTCCTGACTGCCAATCAGGGTCACGGAATCAGATGCAAGCTACGGGCGGGGACAAAATTGCTGCGTTGTGATTGGTCCTCCGGAATCCGTGAATCCTCGATGACGGTTTAAAGCTCGGACGGGATTCGAACCCACGTTGATTCAATATATTTGGAAAATTCCTCCAAAAAGCGTCGAATTTTCCAAAATAATTTAACACAAGGACTTTGGCACAGGAGAGGACGTTCGGCCCATCATGCCTACGCTGCACCAATCCATTGCTGCACCACCAATGCCTATAAGTTGTCGATTCTGGGTTGTTTTTTAAAGTTTTTACCTAAAAACTACCGTTCTGGCACAGGAGTACAATTAAGCGATGCATCTTGGAGCATGCTGTCATTCAGATGGAGTTCAAAAGCCGGCTGTCCATTCCACACTCAGGTGATCGATATTACAGATATCACGAGATCTCCTGAAAGGAGTAGCCAGTGAACAGATGCTTCTGTGAGCTTCATCATGAGCACAACCGACAGTCGGCAAGCAAAGTGCCGGCGTATGGACATGGCCGGGCTTGATGGCAAATGCCTCCTGTGTGTAAATTTCCTTTGAACACCTTGAACACCTTGAACACCTTGCCTGCACAAGCGAGCAATCGTTTGTACATGGAGACAAATAAACATACACACAGGTAACAACGAACCTGTTCAACTCACGAAGCACACGGAACAACACGTCCAGGTGAAGATGATCCACGTGATCCCAACAGAGGAAATGATGCAAAATAAATATATTTTCAGGAATGAGGGCAAAAAAAAAATGAGAGGCAACCGGATTCGAACCAGTACTTCTTGAACTGCAATCAAAATACTCTTCCTCTGAGCTATACCCCCACATACTATTGAAGCAACTACTTTACTAATATAATGATGCCTAAGTCTCTGTTCTGCTTTGTGTATTTCAAGCTTCATCGCTCTCTAAAATCATCTATTCCGAGTTTGTATGAACTTTCACTTCTGTAAAACATCTTTATCAAATTTTGCGATCACGGAAGTGTTTTCATCCGGTTTGGCTTCATGGTTCGTGTGTTGGCTTGGGATCCGAGATCCTGAGTCCAAATTTCCTTCTTTGGCTGTTGAATTAATACCAGTGGGTTGACCGCCTTCATCCTTCCGATGGTCGCAAAATGATGCCAGTTTCTGGTACCTGTGCGGAGTGGTGACCCGTCCAGGATTGTGTCAATACCATATGATCACGAGTCTCATGTAACCCAGGAAAATCTCTCCCTCCTCCATTCCTTCCTCCCATACCGTGTGCACCAAGGGCTCGTTTGGCGTGCATCAGGTCGAATTTGATCGAGTTGTTGCCCAGCCTCCGCAACATCCGTCGTGTGCTCAACATGCACACGCCCGCTGGAGCTGCGAGATCACTCCGGTTACCATGGTCGGACTGGGAGCTTATGCCGACCGACGGAAGACGAAAACAATGGCTCGAAAGAGCACAAGCACGACTGCCACTTTCTAACGGCAAACTCGTCTTTACTTGCTCCGGACGTACTCTGAAACGCCCGTGGCACCAATCTACAAATTGATGAGTCTTTTTGGATGGTCGCTATGAGGCGTTCACCTCCTTGGACGACGTCTCCATGGTACCAGCATGCAGCAAGGCCATATGACAAGAGGCCCAAAAAGTTCACCAGGGATTCAAAATTAAATACATTTTTTTTATAATATATAATTGATGATTATTATTTACACCAAAAGAATAATTTCACAAAATGAGCATTAAATGCTTATGGAAAAATTTTATGCAGCTTAGATGTCCTCCATTTTCGGCTTCCAAACGGCTCTTCGAGGCATTTTCCATCACAGCGACCAAATCTCTGCTGCACCCCTCGATTTCTGCACAGATGTTTCCTTGAGTGCTGGATTGATGAATTATTGATGTATACACGCTCCTTTAGTAACCCCAAGAAAATCATCGGGAGCGTCAAATCAGTGAGAACTGATGCCAAGAAATTTGAATTTCGCGGAAATTTTTCGGTCCACTCGTTCCTTAGAAGCTCCACCGTGCTCGTCCGTGGCAGGCTCCATCTGTTGAACCCCACATCTCAGTTGATCCTTCACTGCAGGACGCACAAAATCTCGAAGCATGGCTCGATTACCGCTCACGCTCGTTGCAACTGCCATCCTCGTTTTCAAAAACTAAGCCGAAATCCTGTTCTGATGTTACGGATGAACTTGAGAGGATGCATCCAACTCACGATTGTTTGAATTCGCCCAGCATTCTCTCATATCCAGAACTCTACAGTTCTTGTATTCCACAAAAAACCGTTCAAATGGAAATGAGCCTCAGTCGCTCGATCATCAGTTCAGAACAAATCGTTTTCTCCTGACCAACCTCTGAATTTGATTGATATTATTTAAGCGTCCGTCGATGATCCAGCGGTTTCAACTCTTTGCACCAATTGCACTTTTGTTGGGTACATCGTGCAAATAGTTTCTTAGTACGACACAGTACATCCGAGACATCCCCAACTGCGCAGAACGGCTGCGACGATGCTCCTGTTCTCAGAACCACCGCCAGTACACGTTCACCATTAATCTGCGAAAACCGACTGGACTTGGTCTTCCAATCGGGCAAAGTCAACTTACTACCCATATGCTGAAAACGGTGAATCAACCGACGAATCATGAAATCTGAGCGGTTTTCTGGCCATTGAAGTTGCGTCCGGCAGTCTCCTCTTGGCGTGAAATAAATATTATCGATGGAATTTGAAATAAAATCCACGATTTGGGTTCTTGTTCAGTTGTGAATTTTTCCATGGTAATTCCCAAATGTTAAATCTAATATCTGAAAGAAAAAGAAAAACAAATTCTTTATTAAAAAAACAGAAATGTTATTTAATTCTTTCTAAATCCCTAGGTGACTTGGACACCCTGTACTTGCCGGTGCGAGGATTCCGCACTTCACCATCTGACTTTGCGCTCGAAACATGCGTTGTATCTCAGACCACCGACAGCGCTCGGGAAGCCGTCTCGCAGAGATTCATGAATGCGTGCGTATGCGTCAAGGGAATGGAATGCCGTGGTAGGGGCACCAGTTCATCTGAACTCGTGCAGATCACATGAGTGCGCCGCCGAAGCGTGATGAGGCCGTATGCAAACACCTCTCGACAGGCCTTCAAGGTCGTGTTCGCTTGGACGCTCTATGTCCAAGTTGCGATGACAAATGTCGTTGAGGCTCGTGTCCACATGAATTGCAGTGCGCGAGTGTGTGTCAAGCGTGTGCGGGGGTGTCAGACGAGTGTACGGCTCGACCGGACTGCCGGTAGACCACTTGAGAGCTGGGAACACGGCGAACTCCAGTTGGAACAAATTCCCATAGTCGGCGCTCCATAAGTAGGAGGCAAAGCCGAACCCGTACCACCCCTGAAGGAGTGGAAGATCAGAAACCCTGCAGGCCTGTGCACATGTCCGCCGAGCGTTGAGTGTAGAGCAGGTCAATGATCAGAGCGACTTGTTGCTGAGAAAGTATTCAGTGACAATACAGGACCTGCTAAAAATGCTTCATGACTTTGTGAATCCTTTGGTAGAGTGGTGAGTTCAATGTTGTAGAAGTTCTTGAAGCCCTCTCTGACTCGAACATCACGCGACCCAACAGTAAGCCACAAAGTTCCTCCAAGCCCGAGATAAAATAATATTAAAAATATTAAGGAGGTTGTTTGAGGGAAAGCGATTCTTTTTCTGATTACCTGCTTACGGATGTGGTCTTACCAGTCACATATCTTCCCTCCAATGTGTTGTGGACCCGTTGCGTAGTTGTTGGCTCATCCTCTTTACCCGAATAAGTTGCTTGGGGTGGAAGATTTTCTATAAGGACCGTGATTTTCATCTGCCAGAACTGCACAACTTCAGCATCACGATGAGGCTAAGGCACCACACAAGCTGGAAGTTGGAAGAGAAGTAAAAAGGAAAGATGAGATGGAAGAAGAAACTTATCGAATAGTCACTCACCAATCACGGTGGGTTCCTGCAATCGATAAAAGATGCACGAAGAATGTGTTCCCGGCCCCGGTCTCTTAAAAAGTCCCAAAAGTCATCACCCCCCCCCCCCCCCCCCATGTCTTTGTTCCACTGCATTTGTCCATTCAGGCTGGATCCATTGGATCCCAATAGAGCTCCCAGCAAATGCCGATCTGTTACGCCTGCCTGGCCTATATGGATGGAGATGCACTCGGCTGTGGGACACACGGACACAACTGTGATCCGTTTGATTGACCCACGTTTCCCAATCCACATGGAAATTTTAATTCCCTGTTACGATTTTCTTTCATGGGTTCGAACATTTATGTATCGCTGACAAAAACCCACAACACCACTACCAACACATCTCCACCCCAAACCACCGCACACCTTCCAAACACCACCCGCACACTTACCAACCGTTTACACACCATCCATACACCACAACCACACATCTCCATCCCCAAACGCGACCTGTAATCCTTTTCCAAACACCACCTGTTACACGTACCACCGTACCCACCATCCACACCACTACCAACACATCTCCATCCCAAACACCCGCACACCTTCCAAACCACCACCTGACACGATCCAACCGTTACAGCGCCATCCAATCCTACACCACTTACCAACACATCTCCATCCCCAAAGCACCCCAGTACAACTTCCAAACACCACCTGCACTCTACCAAACACACCCACATCCATACACCACTACCAACACACCACCATCCATACACCACTACCAACACATCTCCACGCAAACCACCCGCACACTTCCAAACACCACCTGCCCACACTAAAACCGTTACACCACCATCCATTACACCACAACCAACAACATTCCATTCCATACACCACAACCAACACATCTCCCATCCAAAACAAACCACCTGCCACACCTTCCAAACACCACCTGCACACTAACAACCGTACACCACCATCCATTACACCACTACCAAACCACCACACCATCCATACACCACTACCAACACATTTGGGTCTCCATCCCCAAACCACCCACACATCCTTCCAAACACCACCTACACACTACACCGTACACCACCATCCATACACCACTACCAACACACCACATCCATACACCACTACCAACACATTCTCCACCCCAAAGCACCCGAACCTTCCAAACACCACCTGCCACTCTACCAACCCGTACACCACCACCCATCCATTTACACCACTACCAACACCACCACCATCCATACACCACTAACCAACACATCTCCAATCTCGCAAACCACCCGCACAACTTCCATAACACCAGCCTTCACCACTACAACCGTACCACCACCATCCATTACACCACAACCAACACACTCCATCCATACACCACAACCAACACATCTCCATCCCCAAACACCTGGCACACCCTCAAACACCACCGCACTACTACAACGTACCACCACATCCATTACTACCACTACCACAACACCACCATCCATACACCACTATCCCAACACATCTCCATCCCCAAACCACCCACACACTTCCTAAACACCACCTACACACTACCAACCTTACTTCTACTACCGCACACACAACGACTTTGCACATTTAGTTATTCACTCACACATCACCATCCACACGCCACCTGCACACGACAATCCACACACCCCATCCTTTACACACCACACAACCAACAAGCACACCACATACCGCACTGTACTAACCAACACACAACTACCCGCACACTGCGTTTCACCGCACATACCACCATGCTCAGAAACTACTCGCCAACACCGTCAACCAAACAATACCACCACACTCCACGACACACAAATCAATGATGAAGTTTGAAGAAAAATCTTTTAATTCCTCGTCAATGTTCTATGTAATGTATTTTACGAATCAAAAACAAAACTCCCCGGCTCGTCTCCCGCTCGTCTCCCCGCTCGTCTCCCGCTCGTCTCTCGGCTCGTCTCCCCGGCTCGCCTCCCCGGCTCGACCTCCCCGCTCGTCTCCCGCTCGTCTCTCCTCCCCCCCTGCCCGCCTCCCTGCCCGCCTCCCAGCCCGTTCTCCCGCTCGCCTCCGCTTCGTTTCTCCCAGGCCCGTCTCCCCTGCCCGCCTCCGGCTCGCCTCCCCGCCCGCCTACCGCTCGCCTCCCAGGCCCGTCTCCCGGCTCGTCTCCCCGGCTCGCCTCCCCAGGCCCGTCTCCCGCTCCCCCCAAGCTCGTCTCTCGGCTATCTCCCCGGTCGCCTCCCCTTGCCCGTCTCCGGCTCTGCTCCCCAGGCCCGTTTCTCCCGGCTCGCCTCTCGGCTCGTCTTCCGGCTCGCCTCCCCTGCCCGCCTACCGGCTCGCCTCCAGCCCGTCTCCGGCTCCCCTCCCCTGCCCGCCACCGCTCGCCACCAGGCCCAGTCTCCCGGCTCGTCTTCCGGCTCCCCCCCTGCTCGTCTTCCGCTCGCTCCAGCCCGTTCTCCCGGCTTCGTCTTCCGCTCCCTCCCCTGCCCGCCTACCGCTCGTCCCAGCCCGTCTCCCGGCTCGCCTCCCCTGCCGCCTACCAGCTCCGTCTCCCGGCTCGCCTCCCCTGCCCGCCTACGCCCGTCTCCGCCTCAAAGAGACCGCAAGAAGGAAAGCAAATTCATTAAAAACATTTCCTTCTCCAAACAGGACAAATCGGAATGTAACATACATCATGGATAATTATTACCGATCCGAACCCAGGTAAACTTAACCATCCAGTCATCCGAACTTACCATCATGGTTTGTCTTGCTGCGGTCAATAACCAATACACGAAACAGGCCGCCAAACGGATTCTTCTCTCCAGTCACCGCGTGACACGAACTTAATTAGTGACGTCACGCGCTTAGTCTTGCGGAGCACGAGAGATGTAAAAACGTTTTTAGCAAATCCGGCGTTGTCACTGAATCGACGAGTTACAACTACTGAACGTTTTAATCTCTCTTATCTTTGGGCTGTGATGACCTGCATCGTCCCTTTCTCCCGTCCGATGTAAACGTGATACTTACAGAGACCAGGTAGTTGTGTAATCGCCATGGACATGCTCTGGGAATTTGATCGCTGGGATCTCCCAAGCTCGCCTTTTCCTTCTGCGATCACGTTGATTCGTGGGGACCAGAAGCACTTTCGTCTTGGGATGTCTTGGATCTGGCGACAGTCTTTGCTTCAGGTGTGAGATCCTAAACAATGAAGGGTTAAAAAAGCGCTTTTATTCATGACGTCATCGAATGAAACAAAGGAACACCCAAACTAATTACCAAGGGACAGTGAAGCAACTTCACATTCTCTACTACGAAGGGATGCTTCACGAGGAGCACACGGGTCCGGATGAACACTACTCGGGGTCGAACGTCACACCTGAGCCTTACCTGATGGGTAGTTATGAGTGGTGCCCTCAGGTTTCAATCAGAGATATTCTCAAATGAATAACTTACACAGGTACACATCCCACATGGTGACATGAATACCTTACACAGGTACACATCCCACATAGTGACATGAATACCTACACAGGTACACATCCCAACATGGTGACATGAATACCTACACAGGTACACATCCCACATGGTGACATGGAATAACTTACACAGGTACACATCCTACATGGTGACATGAATACCTTACACAGATACACATCCTACATAGTGACATGAATACCTTACATAGGTACACATCCTACATGGTGACATGAATACCTCACACAGGTACACATCCTACATAGTGACATGAATACCCCTTGAGACGCGAAACTCCAGTTAACAACTGGAATAAGTCAGAGATGGTATCTCACCACACTCCAGGCACTTCGTACCAGAGTAAGAGTTCAGACATCAGATCGAGCAGTTTTGGGTGCACCCCACGAAGACAAGAATCTCCAGAGGAACATCCCAGATTCACTGAATCGAAAGTTTACAGAGACAACTAGCTGCACAGCAGCCCCCTGCCAGAAACTCTCGTCTGCGTTCGAGTGAGGACACGAGGCAATGGATACGGTCAAATCGTTGAACCTCTTTGGTGTAAAGCCTGACTGCTCTGACGCTGTGCTCAAGCAGATGGTGGGCGAACCTATCAAGAATTATCCGAGCAAGAGACCTTGCCCGGCACTGAGAGCTCGACCTCTCGGGTACTGAGAGTTGTTCAGTCTAGGCGATTCACCCTTCCCTTTCCAGAAGAGAGGACAACAAGGCCCCTCTTCCAATCGTTTGGAGATGATGCCTGTGTTCCAGCAGATGCACAAAACTGCATGCAACGACACGAGGCAGAATTCCACAGCCTTTGAGAAGTTCAGTCATGGATGCCACAGATCCTGGAGCTTTGCCCCGTTTCAATGGTTCACCGCAGCCCGTGTTTCCACAAGCAAGTGGAACCACAGTTGATTCGAGGGTCATGCAACAGGATTGTTACACCCGTTGACGTCCACTCGACGCTGGGGGATCAGCCTGGTACAACCGCTCAAGTACCGCCCAGCGGCTTATTCAGACTATCCTCTGTCAAGCAGCCTACCACTCTCTGCTAACTGCAGTGCTCCGACGGATGGGCTTGGATGAACGCAATGCGCGAATTCCCCTGGTACCGGACGAGAATCACCTGTCCCAGGTGATGCTCTACACCCTCACAATTTCAGGTTGGGTTTGGGTTGGGCCTGGGTTTAGTCAGTGATTAAGTGCTCAGGGTCAGGGGCCGTGTTCATGTCCACCATGTGGGATGTGTACGTGTGTCAGTGTCATATACCATGTGGGATGTGGTACCTGTGTAAGGTGTTCATATCCTATGTGGGATGTGTACTGTGTGAAGGTGTTCATATCACTATGTGGGATGTGTACCTGTGTAAGGTGTTCATATCACATGTGGGATGTGTAAGTGTCAGGTGTTTCATGTCACTTATGTGGGATGTGTACCTGTGTGAGGTTGTCATATGTGGGGATGTGTAACTGTGTCAGGTTTAATATCACCATGTCGGGTTGTGTACCTGTGTAAGGTATTCATGTCACCATGTGGGATGTGTAACTGTGTAAGGTTTCATCACATGTGGGAATGTGGTACCGTGTGTAAGGTTATTCATGTCGAGACATGTGGGATGTGTAGACCTGTGTAAGGTATTCATGTCACTATGTGGGATGTGTACCTGTGTAAGGTTTCTTGCACCATTGTGGGATTGTACGTGTGTCCAGGTATTCATATTACCATGTGGATGTGGTAAGCTGTTGTAGAAGGTATACATGTGTCACCTATGGTGGGATGTGTAGCCTGTGTAAGGTAATCCATGTCACCATGTGGATGGTTAAGCGCTGTGTAAGGCGTTGTGCGCGATTATCTATGTGGGAATGTGTACACTGTGTATAGTGGTATATTGCAGTTATACTGATGTGGGTGATTGTGTACCTTTGTTGTGTAAGGTATTCATTATCACTGATGTGGGATGTGTTACCTGTGTAAGGGTATTACCATATCACTATTGGTGGGGATGTGTTACCTGTGTAAGGTATTCATGATCACTATGTGGGATGTTTTTACCCTGTGTAACGGTATCATATCACTAATGTGGGATGTGTACCTGTGGTAAGGTGTTCATATGCACATGTGGGATGTGTACCTGTGGAAAGGTGTTCATATCACTATGTGGGATGTGTAAGTGTCAGGTGTTGCATGTCACTGATGCTGGGATGTGTACTGTGGTGAGGTAGTGTCACTAGTGGGATGGTGTAACTGTGTCAGGTATTATTAACCATGCGGAGATGTGATACCTGTGTAGGTATTCATGTCACCCATGTGGGGATGTGTAACTGTGAGGTATTCATATCACTTATGTGGATGTTACCTGTGTAGTAATTCATGTCACCATGTGGGATGGTGTAATGTGTAAGGTATTCATGTCACTATGTGGGATGTGTACCTGTGTAAGGTATTCATATCACTATGTGGGATGTGTAACCTGTGTACGGTATTCAATATCACTATGTGGGATGTGTTACCTGTGTAAGGTATTCTTCACTATGTGGTGGATGTGTACTCTGTGTAAGGTTTCGATATCACTATGTGGGATGTGTACCTGTGTAAGGTATTCATATCACTATGTGGGATGTGTACCTGTGTAAGGTGTCATATCACTATGTGGGATGTGTACCTGTGAGGTGTTCATTATCATATGTGGGATGTGGTAATGTGCAGGGTGTTCATGTCACTAATGTGGGATGTGTAACCTGTGTGAGGTATTCCTATTGGGATCGTGTAACTGTGGTCAGGTATTAATACATCACCATGCGGGAATGTGTACCTGTGTAAGGTATTCATGTCACCATGTGGGTGATGGTAATGTGTAAGGTATTCATATTCACTAATGTGGGATGTGTACCTGTGTAAGGTATTCATGTCACATGTGGGATGTGTAACTGTGTAAGGTATTCATTGTCACTATGTGGGAATGTGTAACCTGTGTAAGGTATTCATGTCACCATGTGGGAATGTGTACGTGTGTCAGGTATTCATATCATCCCATGTGGGATGTGTACCTGTGTAAGGAATGTATTTGCATGTCACCATGTGGGGAATGTGTACCTGTGTAGGTATTCTGTCACCATGTGGGATGTGTAACTGTGTAAGGTATTCATATCTCTATGTGGGATGTGTAACTGTGTAAGGTATTCATATCCTATGTGGGATGTGTACCTGTGTAATGGTATCATATCACTATGTGGGCATGTTGTACCTTGTACAGGTATTCATGATCACTATGTGAGGAATGTGTTACCTGTGTAGGTGATGTCACTTACTTATGTGCGATGTGTAAACCTGTGGTAAGGTCATGTCACTCAACTATGTGGGATGTGTACCTGTGTTACGTGTTTCAGTCCCTGTGGGGATGTTGTACCTGTGCAAAGGTGTTCATAGTCACCAATGTGGGATTGTACCTGCTGTAAGGTGATTCATTATCGCATGTGGGCATTGTAACCTGTGTAAGGTATTCATTTCACTCCTATGTGGATGTGTACCGTGTAGTAACATGTCACCGATGTGGGTAATGTGTAACTGTGTAAGGCTTATCAGGTCACCTATGTGGGATGTGTAACTGTGTCAGAGTGTGTCACCTTCGGATGTGGGATGTGTACCTGGTGTAGGTATTCATTCACATAGTGGATAGTACCTGTGTAAGGTGATGTCATATCACCTATGTGGGATTGTACCTGTGTAAGGTATTCATGATCACTATGTGGCGATGTGACTGTGTAAGGTATTCATGATCACCTATGTGGGATTGTGTAACCCTGTGTAAGGTATTCATATCACCATGTGGGATGTTAACTGTGTGAGGTATTCATATCACCATGTGGGATGTGTACTGTGTAGGTGTTCATATCACTTGTGGGATGATGTACCTGTGTAAGGTTTCATCACCATTGTGGGATGTGTACACTGTGTACGGTTTCATGAATCACTGTGGGATGTGTAACTGTGTAGGTAGTTTTCATGTCACCGATGTGGGTGTTAACTGTGTGAAGGTGTTCATGTCACGATGTTGGGATGTGACCTGTGTAGGTGTGTCATCCATGTGGATGTGTACCTGCTGTTCAGGGTGTTCATCGCAATGTGGATGGTACCTGTGTCAGGTGTTCATGTCACATGTGGGATAGTGTACTGTGTACAGGTGATTCATTTTGTCCACGATTGTGGATGTGTACTGTGTACAGGTGTTTCATGTCACCATGTGGGATGTGTACCTGTGTGAGGTGTTATGTCACCATGTGGATGTACTGTGTAGAGCCTGTGTATTACGTGTCAGGTTCATTCACCATGTGGGATGGTACCTGTGTAGGTATCATGATCACCTATGTGGGATGTGTACCTGTGTGATGATATCTTCATGTCACGCTATGTGGGATGTGTACTGTGTGAGGTATTCATGTCACATGTGGATGTGACGGTGAGTTGTTGCGTGATTTACCTGTGTAAGGTACAATGGTCACATATGTGGATGTGGTAACTGTGCAGGTTTCATATCACATGTGGGATGTTACGCTGTGAAGGTGTTCATATCACATATATGTGGGTGAAGTGTTACAGTAGCTCCTGTGGTAAGGTGTTCATACACTATGTGGGATGTGTGACACATGTGTAAGGTATTCATATCACTATGTGGATTGTACCTGTGTAAGGTGTCATTCATATTGGGATGTCCTGTAAGTGCATATCTGTGGGATGTGTACCTGTGTAAGGTCATAATCACTATGGATTGGTAATCAGTGTTCTCACTATGTGGCGATGTGTAATGCTGTGTCACTATTGGTCTGTAGTGTGTATGCATTATGTGGTTACCTGTGTAAGATCATATTCACTATGTGGGATGTGTACCCTGTGTTAAGGTATTCATATCACTATGTGGGATGTGTACATTGGGTTCTGTCACAGTGGATGACTGTGTAAGGTTTCATGTCATGGATGTCCTGAAGGTATTTGACCATGGGGATGTGTAAACCTGTGTAAACAGGAGTTTATTTTTCCATATGTTTTACCCACCCATGTGGGATGTTACCTGTGTAAGTAATTCATGTCACCATGTGGGATGTGTACGTCTTGTAAGGTATTCATATCACTATTGTGGATTGTACTGTGTACAGGTATGTCATATCACATGTGTGGAATGGGTTAACTGTGTCAGCGTATTCATTCACCGTGTGGGATGTGTCCTGTGTAGGTTTCATTCACTATGTGGGATGTGTAACCCTGTGTACAGGATATCATTCACATGTGGGATGTGTACTGTGTAGGGTATTTCATGTCACATGCTGGGATGTGTACCTGTGTAGGTTTTTCAATGTAACACATGCTGGATGTGTACTGTGTAAGGTGATTCATGTAACCATGTGGGATGTGTACACTGTGTACAGGATTCATTCACTATGTGGGATGTGTACTCTTGTCAGGTATTTCATGTCACTAATGTGGATTGTAACACTGGTCGAGGTATTCATGTCACTATGTGGGATTGTGTACCTATTGAGGTAGTTCATATGTCACTATAGTGGGCATGTGTACCTGTGCGAGTGTTCATAGTCGACTAGTTGGGATGTGTACTGTGTCAGGTGTTCATAGTCACTATGTGGGAATGTGTACCTGTGTAGGTATGTTCAATTCACTATGTGGATGTTACCTGTTGTAAGGTATTCAATCACTATGTGGGATGTGTAGCCTGTGTAGGTGTCATTCACTAGTGGATCAGCAGGTCATGCACTTGTGGGAGTGTGACCTGTGTGAGGTGTGCATAGTCACTATGTGGAATGTGACCTGTGTTGAGGTAGTGCTAGTACTATGTAGGGATGTGTAACACTGTGTAAGGTGTTCATGTCACTATGTGGGATGTGTACCTGTGCAGGTTTTCATTCACTGTGGGATGTGTACCTGTGTGAGTTGTTCAATGTCACTATGTGGTGGAATGGGTCGGTGAACCTGTGTGAGGTCGTGTCATGTTCATATCTGTGGGAAGTGTGTACCTGTGTCAGGTGTTCATTAGTCACTTCTGTGGGATGTTGTACTGTGTCAGTGTCATGTCACGATATGTGGGATGTGTACCTGTGTAGGTGTTCATCTAGTGGATGTGACCTGTCAGTGTCATGATTGTGGATGTGTAACTGTCGGTAGGTATTCATGTCCACCTATGTGGGATGGTGTACCTGTGTCAGGGTTTCAGCACCATGTGGGATGTGTACCTGTGTCAGGTGGTTTATGTACCATGTGGGATGTGTAACTGTGTCAGGTATACATTCACCATGTGGATGTGTACCTGTTGTAAGGTATTGCATGATCACTATGTGGGGATGTGTACCTGTTGAGGAATTCATATCGCTATTGTGGATGTTGTAAACTGTGTCAGTTCTCTAGTGGGATGGGTACCTGCTTAAGGATCATGTCACTATGGGGTGTGTACCTGTGTAGGTATTCATATCACTATGGTGGGATGTGTACACTGTGTAAGGTATTCATATCAATATGTGGGATGTGTAACTGTGTCAGTTTTCATATCACTATGTGGGATGCTGTAACTGTTCAGCGTGTTGTATCTTGGGATGGTACTGTCTAGTATCATATCATTGTGGATTGTGTAAACTGTTAAGGTTTCATATCACTTGTGGGATAGTGTAACGTGTAAGGTTTCGAATGATCAGAGTTGGTGATGTACCTGTGTCAGGTTTCATATCACTATGTTGGGATGAATGCGTGTATCATGTCAGGTTGTGGATGGTACCTGTGTCAAGTGTATTATGTCACCATGTGAGATGTGTAACTGTGTCACTGGTATTTATTCACCATGTGGCATGATGTAACTTTGTCAAGGTTTCATTCACCTATGTGGGAATGTGTAACCCTGTTGAAGGTGTTCATACACTATGTGGGAGTGGTACAGTGTCAGGAATGTCATTCCTATTGTGGGATGGGTTGTAACTGTGTCAGGTATCAGTCACTATGTGGGATGTGTAACTGTGGTCAGGTATTCATGCACTTTTTGTCGGTAAGATATATACTGGTCGGGATGTGTACCTGTGTAAAGGTATCATGTCACTCATGTGGGATGTGTAACTGTGTAAGGATATCATATCACTATGTGCGGAGTGTACCTTGTGTAAGGTATTCATGATCACCATGTGGTATGATGTAACTGTGTAAGTATTCATATCACTATGTGGGATGTGATACGCTGTAAGGTATTCATATCACTATGTGGGATGTGTACCTGTGTAAGGTATTCATATCACTAGTTGGATGTTAACTGTTGTCAGGTATTACTATGGGGATGTGTTACCTGTGTAACGCGTATTCATATCACTATGTGGGGATGCTGTACCTGTGTAAGGTATTCATATCACTATGTGGGATGTGTACCTGTTGTAAGGTGTTCTATCATATGTGGGATGTGTACTTGTTAAGGTGATTCATAAATCACTATGTTGGGATGTTAACTGTAGTTCATGTCACTATGTGGGATGTGTAACTGTGAGGTCATGTCATATCACTTGTGGGATGTGTAACTGTGTCAGGTTTCAAATCACATTGCGGATTGTGACCTGTGTAAGGTATTCATATCACTATGTGGGATGTGTACACTTGTGTAAGTATTCATATCACTATGTGGGATGTGTACTCTGTGTAAGGATTCATTCAACGCATGTGGGATGTGTATCTGTATGTAGGCTGTTCATGTCACTATGTGGGATGTGTACCTTTGTAAGGTATTGCATTCACTCATGTTGGATGTGTAACTGTGTCAGGTGTCATATCACTTTGTGGGATGTGTACGTGTAAGGTGTTCATGTCACTATGTGGAGTGTACCGTGTCAGGTATTCTAGTCCCGGATGTGTATGTGTGTAAGGTATTTCATATCACAATGTGGGATGTGTAACTGTGTAAGCGTATTCATATCTACCTATTGGGATGTGTACCTGTGTAAGGTATTCATGATCACTATGTGGGATGTGGTAGCCTTGTGTAAGGTATCATATACTTGTGGGATGTGTGTCCGTGTAAGGTATTCATATCACTAAGTGGGCATGTGTACCTGTGTAAGGTATTCATATCACTATGTGGATGTGTTACCTGTGTAAGGTATTCATGTCCAACATGCGGGATGTGTACCTGTGTAAGGTATTCATAGTCACCATGCGGATTGTCCTGTGTAAGGTATTCATATCGCTATGTGGATGTGTCCTGTGGTAAGGTATTCATATCGCTATGTGGGGATGTTACTGTGGTAAGGTATACATATCACGATGTGGGATGTGTAACTGTGTCAGGTATTCTGGTCACTTGTGGGAATGTGTAACTGTGTCAGTATTCATGTCACTATGTGGATGTGTAAACTGTGTCA
>JAXMNL010000567.1:15943-34120 GCA_035128595.1 Eptatretus atami
TTCCAGAGTGGGGAAAAAGAGGAATGAAAGAGTGAAGGTGAGCAGTGGATCTCGATTTTGGCAGTTTCACCAGAAGGGGGTTTTTCGCAGACATTGAGTGTCCTGAGCAAATATCGGGGGGACAGATCACAGACGGAGGATGGGAGAGGGGGACAAGGCCGGAGAGGGGGCGGCATATTTTTGTTATCACCAGAGAGAGATAATTGGCGTGGCTGTCGTGCAAAAAACACAACTTTCAACCACGTGCCAGAACAACAGACAGGCCGTTCCTTCGCATCTCGTATGTCTGTACGGCGTGGCTGTAACGTTTGCAAAAAAAAAAAATTTACTTTCAACCACGTGCCAGAGAACAACAACCCAACACAGGCCGTTCTTGTTTACCGCGTGCCGTACGTGTGTGGCCGTACGTGCGTGGCCCATACGTGCAAAAAACAAAAAAACTTCAAAACGTGTGCCAGAACAACAACCACAGACAGGCCGTATCATTCGCTCTCGCGTGCCTGTACGTGCATAGCGTAAGTGCGTGGCCGTACGTGCAAAAAACTACACACTTTCAAACCACGTGCCAGAAACAACAGACGGCCTTTCCTTCGCTCTTGATGTCTGTACGTGCGTGCGCTGTACGTGAAAACAAAAAAATAATCTTTCAACCACGTGCAGAAACAACAACCCACAGGCGTTCTTCGCTCCGCGTGCCGTACGGTGTGTGGCCTACGTGCGTGGCCATACGTGCAAAAAACAAAAAAACTTTCGAAAGTGTGCAGAAACACAACACACAGGCCGTTCATTCGCTCTCGCGTGCCTGTACGTGCATGGCGTAAGCATGCGTGCCGTACTGCAAAAAAAAACGTTCAACGCCGCGTGCCAGAAACACCCACTCGGCTGTTCCTGTTCGCTCATGCGTGCCCGTACGTGCGTGGCCGTACGTGCAAAAAAAATAAAACCTTTCAAACACGTGCAAGAAACGACAACCACACAGGCGTTCTTCGCTCTGTCCGCGTGCCCGTACGTGCGGTGCCGTAACGTGGGAAAAAAACAAAAAAATCAACCGCCGTGCCAGAAACGAAACAGGCCGTTCTTCACACTCGCGTGCCTGGTCGTACGTTTTGGAACCTCAATTTGGGAGCATTCTCATTGTGTGTGGTGGAGAAGATGTTGGAAGGAATTTACACGACGCATTTTGACAGCAGTTAGTCACGTGATGCGCGTTGACCTCCAAATTTACATTCTCCCCTCCCCTCATGTTTTAACCTCAGTTTGGAAACATTCTCACTGGTGGGTTTGGATCATGCCTGGTGATGGCTTTAAGTTTAGGGTGGTGGGCCTGACGTTCAAATCCTGCTTGGGCTGTTGAATTAATACCAGGTTGGGGGTTTGACTCTGCCATATCATCTTCTGAGGTCGGCAAATGAGGGGACTTGCCTGGTATTTGTGTTGGAGTGGTGATCCGTTCCAGGATTGTGTCCATAGCGCAAGGTCCTGCTTAAGCAGGCACAACATCTGCACAGAGTATGTCGCCGAATGAATGAATGGTCAGTGCGAGGTAGAATGACTTTAACACTTTACACTGTGTATTTTTTAGAGGCGAAAGCAGTGAGCTTCATACTTAACGCATGCACGTGAAGAGAATAGAACAACATACAAATACCCTGGGTATTTTGGAATACCGTGTGCGTTGGCTATCACCTTTTGCTTCCGGTTGTGTTAAAAACGCTGTGCGTGTGTATAAACACGATTGGGTTTTTTATTTCTTTCTTTGTGAAATTTTAACGCGTGCAATGAGAGCTTGGAACCACAAAAACAACACAATACCCTGGCAAATTGTGAATCGTGTCGTTGTATGACCCTTTTGCTTCCGTTTCTTGTTTTGTCTTCTGGTTTTTTTTGTTTCCGGTTTTTTGTCAATGGGGATGATGGCATGCCGGATATGACGAAGTGTTTATTTATTTATTCAATAATTTTTTTCCAAAGTTAATTTTATTGCTTCCGAAATGATTTTTTTCATGACAGGAAGTGTTTATTTTGTATTAACATTACGCGGGAGTGATTTTGAAAACTCTTTCCAGAATTATATTTTCTTTTATCTGCGACCAGAAGTGAATGTTTATTTTATTCAAATTATTTTTTTTCCCAAATTAATTTTAATAAAGAAATTATCTCCGCATCATCAAAAAGATAATTTTGATTATCGTGATTTACATTATTTGATCGCTGATCCCGAATCCAGGCCGAAGTAACGAAATTGCGTCAAAATCATCAGCTGTGCGGCGCGTACACGTACCAGCGGTAATCGTTGAAGTATACAGTTGTGACAAGTTAGAGGTAAGTCAGAATCCGCGAACATGAAAAAAGAATTTACATTCGCTTGCTCGCTTTGCCTATCATATATTTTGATACATGAACAGGGTATAGTTGGGAGGGACACATGGAGGATGAGGAAAAGTGGTGAAATAAAAAATGATGGCAACAAGAAAATAAGAGCATCTGAGATTGCAACACTACTTGCCAGGACTTATTTCGAGTGGTGTATTTGATTAGGTTTAGGGTAAATCCAATATGGCTGCCAAACGATTTGTTTGTATTTGTTTCGTGTCTTATCTCTCTTGGATGTATGATGTTTGTACGTGTAAGAGATTCGTTCTGTAGCCTCATCCATCGACGCTGAGGAGGCGATGGTGTGTTGTTGTAGTTCCTTGCAGCGGAGGCCGGTTGTTGTCATTGAATACTTGTATGTGTTAGTTTGTTTCTGGCGACAACCTGTGAAAATAAAATTAACAGCTGTGGACTGTGACGGAGAGGATTGTTTAATTGTTAAGTGTTTTTGAATTTTTTTTCTTTCAAACAGTTTTGTTTTTTTGTATACTTGTCGAGGCTCGTATAGATAGGACACACAAGCACCAGTAAGGTGGGGCATAGACAAGAGGGAGAGAGAGTGAGGAAGGACAAAGATCGTGGGGAACAAAGACATCAGGAGATCTGTGGAAGGGAGAGGGATGGGGACGGGAAACATGTGGGAATACAATGGGAATTCATGGGGACTTTTCAGGAAGGAAATGAGGGGAATTTTAAGGAGGTGGGTTTGGGGTGGATTAACCGGGGTTATCAACAAGATTGAAGGTTTGCATGAGGGTAAGATAAAAGATGGTGGTGAACCGTAGTTTGAAGACTGGAGGGAGGAGTGGAGAACCGAAGAGTGTGTGAGTTTGTTTCGGCAGAGTGGAGAAAAAGTAGGCGATGAAGAGTGAAGGTGAGCAGTGTTTTGATTTTGCAGAGTTCACCAGAAGGGTTTTTGTGGACGGAGCATTGAGTGCCGATGAGCAAGTAATAGGGGGGAAGATACAGACGGAGGACTGGAGGGGGGACAAGGCGGAGAGGGGGCGGCACATGTTTTGTTGCATGCCAGCTATTTGTCTTCCCAGAGGCGCGTCGGACACAGCTGCGCTTGTCAGGGGGTTACAGATGACACTTCAGAGGAAGTCGTACAGAGAGGTAGATGCTAGGTTGAGTTTGCCTGCTCGCCTTTCTCCTCCGTGGCTTTGCTTAATAGCCATAGGGGTTTGCCATCACTCGGAATCGAAGTCATACAGGGAGAGCTATGACACACAAATTTCTCACCATAGGTGGATTGGTTTTATGTTTATTCAAGGCTGATAACGTATGAAAAATTTACAACGACCAGAACATTCGGCTTCTCCACTCAGTCGTGAGTTTAGTTTGTGTGATCTTTCGAAGAATTATGCACAACCGACGAAATTGACGGTTACCCCTGTATGGACAGTGTACGATACCGTTACAGAACACTTTTGTATGTTTTGCGCGAGTTGGTTTGAGTTATTGGTCATTGGTGTAATCAAAATTTAGAACAAATTTTGTACGGTTTCCCAGTGTGATTATTTGTGGCTTCAAGTTTGATTACCGACGAATAGATCCTTAGAACAACACAGAAGCAGTGTTGTATTTGCTCCGAGTGTGAGTTTAGTTTGTGTTTTCAGTGGGTGATAGTCGGACAAAAAGTTAGAACCAAAGACAATTTTGTCGGTTTCTTCGTCCAGAGTGTGAGTTAGTTTGTGCTTCAAAGGTTGATAACTTGACTAAAATACGTTAAACACAGAGATACTTTGTGTAGCGGTTTCACCCAGTGTGAGTTAGTTTGTGGATTTCTAAGTGTGATAACTCGACGAAAATCTTTACAACACACAGAAATTTTTGTTACGGTTTCTCCCAGTTGTGAGATTTAGTTTTGTGGACTATTCAAGGTTGATGACAGCGAAAATCTTACGAACACACAGAACATTTGTAACGGTTTTCGCCGCAGTGTGGTTACGTTTGAGTGCTATTTACAGGAGTGATAATGACTAAAATCGTCTTAAGAACAAACAGAAATGTGTCCTGCGACGTGTGAGTTCGTTTTTGTTGTGCTCGTCGGTTGGGTGGAATGCTGATTGAAATGTCTTCGTTTGTTGAAGACCGTGTGCGAGTTGGGGAAGTAACAGGATTTCATTTGTTTGTTCTCTGCAAAGAAGAGGGACCACACACTAATTCGGGTTCATGATTGGTGTGTAAACTCGCATAATAATTGTGGGATATAAATCAGTGTTTAGGTAATTCCATAGTTCGTTTGTCTTTTTAAAGGAAAGAGAATTCGATGTTGCCTGCTTTAACATAGTTGTGAGCGATTTGCCAATAACCAACCAGCAAGTATTGAAATCAGATGGCGAGATGAAAATAGAAACAAGGAAAAGGAGGCAATCAGAGATTGCATACATCACAGGAGTTGTTCTTTGTGTGGTGTACGTGCTGGTGGATGTTTGGTATGGTGTTGTTTATTAATTAATCAGAGAGAGTAATTACAGACTGCCACTTTATAATGCTTGGCAGATGATGACAGGGTACAAGACGTCCGCTTTTGTGCAACCCCTTTGATTAGACCTGACGTGACACATGACAGGATTATTTCCATTATTATTCATATCAATTGAATTTAGAATGGGATTTAAAAAAAATAAAATACAATGGAAGACCAACAGGGTTCGCAGTCTGCATTGGAGAAATCAGAAGGAACCGAAAAAAAGCCCAAAAAAAAGCCACAACCCATGGGGGGGGGGGGTCACAGGAGGGAGATGGATAGGATCACATTCAGCCTGTCTACTCTCTTCGTACCCTCAAACAATGCAGGACAGCCAGCGAACTTATAAAATAGAGATTTTTGTATTTTTTTCATCAAAAACTAACCACAGTGAAAATAAATAAAATCTGGATGCCTAGCGCGCCAAGTGATTGCTATTCGTGCTGCTGCTGGACGTAGTGCAAAAACAAATTTATGGTACAAACAACAAAGGTGTATCTCTCGGCAGTATGGTAAAACGACTAGTTATCCCATAAGAGTGGAGCTTAATGTTTCGGCTTCTCCCAGATAGCAATGAGGTGTCAGGTTATAATTCAATGTTGGGGACTGTTGATTGATAAGCGTTCCAGGGAAAACTTATTTAATACTTCTTCCTCCAATATGGTTGTCAAGCATAGTGACGAATTCAATTATTCTCAACATAACTTGTACCAACATCGAACTTTTTTGTGAAGTTTTCATTTTGTGTGTTAGAACGATTTGTAAGCTTGGTTCAAATAAGGGAAACTGACCTTGATTATATGTGATGACTTTGTTCATGACGATTGGCGGTCCGCGATAAAGTTTTTCTGTGCTCATTGTAGCAATGACCTCGAAAAGTTTTCTAGAAGATGTGTTTGTAGTTACATAATGCAATTATGGATAGACGATCATCAGAGATTATTTTTTTAGAATTAGCCGAATCAACTATTCCAGTCCAATAGGTGGTTATTGAAGCATTGAGTGAAGCAGTGATCATTAAAGTGCATGTCCTAGGGGATATTTCGTGTAAGTTTTTTTCTTGGGTGCGGTTTCAGAGATACAAATCAACGTTTTTTCCGTTTGTTTCGCAACATGGTGCACACACGTGACTATGACGTCAATAATTATTGATTAAAACATTCTACTGAGTAGTCGCAGCCCGTAAGGTGAAAATTTCGTCGCTAATTCGCCATGCAGGGTTGCAGGAGAATACGAACAGTCATGGACCAGTTTATCGGAACAACAAGAGACGCACAAACGGACCAAACACAATACCTCTCCTCGGAGGGTTAAAATATCTTGTGATGATCGATTACGATGATCGTTGACATCTGAGTGAGATTATTCTAAATCTAAAAACTTAAATTTAAATGGCCTTAGGCACAGGTTTCAACGGCAAATACTCCAAACAAGATATTGGGATTTATCAGAAGAATGGTACTTCCACATGCGATGGTATTCTATTCAATATAGAACAGATCCCCGAAGTACCATAAAGCCCAAATAACCCAAAACCTGACTACCTCCAAAGAACCTCGATAAGCGCTGAATGACCAAAGAGCTCAGATTTAACACCGTTTTATTTAGGACTGTACGCTTGACAATGAAAATCAGATAAGAATGCCCTTGACCACATTGGACTTCTTCATTCAAGAGATGAAGATTTCAATAAATATAGTATAATATCACATAGTGATTAAATAATGTTGTAGGAAATAAATGTGATATGTGTGTTAATCATGACAACAAGTATTTGGACGTCATCTGTGCAAGGACTGTGTGGAGAGGTGAGCGTAGCGAGCCGGTACGCTGATTAGATAAAAATCAGGTTTCACACCTTTTGTCTTGAGAAGTGGACGATTTCATCTCGATCTCAGACTTGATTTCACTTCACAACATGATCTGAAAAAAAAAACATCATTTAAATAATAAAATCAATTTTCTAACATGATTGACATCAAGAATTGTCACAGTATCAGCACACGTACCACAACTGCCAATTCAATCAGATAACTTTACTCAAATTAACCAAGGTTTAACTTAAACTTATCCTTTAAAAAAGCAAAGAAATAAGGCCAAAACGATGTATGGTGAAAGATCTACAGGTGTTGCCATAAAGACAATTTGGTTGTTCATATTGGTTTGGGATACGGGGTTCGAGGCTCGTGACGAGGGGAAGCCCTGGGGTCCCTCTCCAAATGTCCGTTCTTGATGCGCCGTGTGGTACCGATAACGCTACGTGTCAGACAAGTTGCGAAGCAACACGAACGCTGATTGGTACTGCCAATCCTGCAGGGTTACACCACTTCACAATAACTTCAACGTGTTTCCGTTTCCGAGTGGAATTGACCACACCAGCGACTCGATGTGTAACTTGTGTTATACTTACGGTCGTTAGGTTGCTGAGCGATGCGCTTAGTTATCTTTGATTGACTATTATTGTGTTGTCTATGGTATGGTGTGGGGTACTGGGATCTAGTGTGTATCTGGGTCATTTATCATATTGCAGCAGGTTTATTGATAATTATGGTGAGGAAGAGCATGGGGCACTAAAATAAAAGGTTTTATACAAGACAATGTCTCAGCATGGATTATGGGTGAGGCAAATTAAATGCAAGTATTTATCAAGAGGACAGAGTGTGGAGCTCACCCGATACGATAACTTACACATTCTTACTTACACTTACACGACAGGGATATCAGACACCACCCGGGGAATTAGAACAGCAAGAAGATAGAGACCAGCTCGAGTGATTGCAACCTCCAGAATACGCTGGAGTGGCCGAGGACCAGCGTGAACCCAGTCGCGCGTGGGGTAAAGGAGGGAGGAAATGGGGTGTTACGGTGCGTGAACGAGGTAACGTGTCTGGTGGAGAGCAGATGGGGTCTTCTAAAAGTGTGACCCAGAGTCAAGAAAAAAGTACACCTGGGAAGATGGAGAACCACCGGGCTGGTGTCTGGAGAACAAGCAGCACGTTGAGCGAAGGTCCAACAGCCAGGCAGAAGGACCGATCCAGCAGAGAGTTCCTGGTCACGTCGTCCAAACACATGACTTTACACACTCTCTCTATCTCCGTTCCAACCTACATTCCCTCTGGACGCCACGAACAATCAACAACAAAGCACCAACCGTCCTTTTGCAGGGCTACTGATTGTCAGGACCTCATCACACCAATTAATGCGGAAACACCCAACACATTAGCATTCGACTCTCAAAACAGTTTGGATTGCACATTCCATCCCGCCCCAACCCCCCTTATTTGGACCATGTGATCGGCGCCGACTCTTCTTCTCTGTTTCCCAGAATGACTGTGACACTGTTCGTACTGTGACAAGTGACTGGAGAAGGAGGCGCGTTTCTGTCGTGACATAAGGATTTCTAAATCGTCACAACCGCTTGTGTTACGTTCTCTTACAGATGCATTATAAACAACTTCTTACAAACTGTCGGTTCTCTGTTTGTGTTTAGTTAATCTATTTTTTCTTAATTACACTTTAATCCTGAAAATGTTGATGGTCAGGTCGAATAGGCGGTTAAACAAAACATTTGGGATACAGACATCTTGGTCGGGTTCCCAATCAAATGGAATGGGTCACCTGTTGTTTTTCTCTTTCTGTTTTATTTTCTTATTTTTCTTCCACCGACAATTTGCGGTTTTCTTTCGCTTTAAAATAATTTTCTCAGGAATGGTAAGTCCGATCGACAGTGAATTTCACCATAGTATGTAATCTTTTTTTGATAGCTACTGAATTGATAATTGTGACGTCATAGGTCAGTGGTACGGGCACCATGTTGAAAAAACGATAAAACTTTGGACTTTGTATCTCTGAAACCGTGCAATGGAAAATTTTTTCGCTTCATACATTGTAATGACTCCATGGGAAGACGGTGATTTTCCGTGACCGTCATCAACGTGAAGCGTTATCGCGGTTGAAATTCGTCAAGGAGAACGCTGCATAGGAAAATCTGAATTCTTGAAGTCACATCGACACAGTTCACTGTAGAAAAAATATATTATGACGTCACAGGTGACTGTTCGGCAGCCTTCTGTTTTGAATTTTTTTTTTTTAAAAATCTCTCCAGTAATCTAAATCACTCCATGCATGTCTGTATACATAGTAAAATTATGAGTCACGCGTCACATGTTTGGCGGCCATCTTGCATAGATAAACGCACGCTTATTGCTAACACGTATTCCCTACGGATTGGAGGCAGAATGTAATTTTATGATGTCATATGGTTCACATAGTTCGTCAGCCCATGTTGGATTGAAAATTAATAATTTTAAAATCTCCTTCTCCAGAACGGTAGGACAGAATGAGCAAATTTACACACACTTTCCGCAGACTCCTTTCACATAGTTTGTTAATTTCTAATTGGATAGGTCAATGGTTTGGCAGACCATATTGGATTTACCTGAAACCTTCAAACATCTTCTCCAGAACGGCAGTCAGATCAAAGGGGAACTTCACATACCTTATTGCAGCACGAGCAGTGAATTAAGTTTGTTAATTTTCTATTGATAGGTTCAATGGTTTGGCAGCCATGTGGAGTCAAGATTATATTAAATAATATTTTCTCTGAACCGACATATCCTATCGAAGTGGAAACATTGGCAACTATCATACACAACAAATGTTTGCAATATGGTGAAAATTATGATGTCAGACAAGTCACATGCTTTGGACTCATCTTGATATGAACAAAACGCACCTTTGTCTGATAAACACGCAAATTAACGAGCCTGATCCCACCCATTAGATTGGGAGAATTTAAATTAATTTGTCATAGGTCACATGGTAGGATAGCCGTATTGGATTTGAATTAATAACCTTAAAAGTTTCTTCTCTGAAACGGCTGAACAGATTGAGGCAAACTCAGCATGCTATGACCGCCTCTCCATGACGAATAAAAAGTCTCCCGCCCTTTTGATGTACGACATCGTTTGGCGGCCCCAATTTTGGGGAATTTTTGAAAAGGGAAAAAAAAATATTAAAAAAAGTTTAACTATTTACTGTGGAAACTGCTTGATAATATTGTGAAACTTCACAATCTATATCGAGCCGACATGTACAACATAGGTTTAAATTTCAACCGATCAGCCAACGTTTGGGCAGTCAGAATTTTATTAGTTGAATATGAGTAACTTTTTTCGATTTATTTTTTTCCAGCAAGGCTCACGCCTGGCTGCACCTGCGCTTTGAGGGTACAGAATAGAATTCAGTTGAGCCAACAATGTTTCCCCAGGAAAATAGGTGCGAACTACATACGTAATCAGAATAGATTGAAAAGAACTTTGTGCTTCCCGGTTGTAACTCGTCTGTTCGACGCTGTCTGCGAAGACGGGCTGTTATTTTTATCACTATTTTAAATCATGTTTTCCTCTGGAACGCTTATCTATTGAAGGGAAACTTTGCAATTCTCATTTCAGTCTCACTTGTATCAAAGGGGACGTCTGGGTACCGGTGCATCAACTGCCAGAGTTATAAAGTGGCAGTTTCTAGTTGTTAATTATAATTATCATGTGTCCAAACAATAACTACTGTGTGATGAAGTAATGAGTATTGTGATCAACGCTCCGTAGGGAGAGACGAATCATGCGACGAAACTCGGATCGACTTCACTTTCACAACGGGATCTGAAACAAACAATCGTGAATAAAAACGAAACTTTAAGGAAGACAAGAGTGTCGGTCGGAGTGAACGTCACGTAACCGGGTCCGGGCTCCTCGTCTCGGGTGAACGTCCTGGACCCGCTGTGTGAGGACGGACTCTCGGATCGACCGTGTGTCCTCCATGGAGCGCTCGTGGGATCCCGGGGTGTTCGCTTTGTGATCTTCACACAGACATCTCGGATCATCCACGCATCGTCTCACTACGACGACCTGAACAGTGATGAAATATCCTGCAAAATTAACCCACGTGATCACGAAAGTCATCGGAATCGCGTTTCTGCAGCGGCAGATTCGCGCCGCCCAGTCACGTGACCGACGAAACAATGACGAAAATAATTAATTGATGCGTGGTACGAGAAAAACGACCAAACCGTTAAAAATTCTGAAATAAATGATGAGAATTCTATTAAACTCAGAAGCCAAACTGAATCATCAAAGAATATCAAGGGGAGAATCAGGTCTCTGGTCACGTGGTGGAAACACCACCGTCGGTATTACATACTTCCGGTTACCGAGAATCGTGCTTTGTAATGTGCCGAGTCCTGATTCATATTTACTATTATTCTGTCCCCTGCACTCTCCCTGACTCTGTAAGAGATAGACAGAGAATGAACACTGTCCACACGTTAACATTCACAAGATAGAAATCAAACCAAATCGTGTTTATACACCGCACAACGTTTAACATTCAAAATAGAAATCAAACGACAATCGTGTTTATCAGCCGCACAACGTTTTAACTTCACAAAATAAGAATATCAACCCATGTGTTTCTACACCGACAGCGTTTAACATCCACAGAAAATAAATAAACCCAATCGTGTTTATAGCCCCGCAGGGTTTTAACACTCGTTTGTTTTAACGTGCGGTCCTATTTTTATTTCACAAGACTTCGGAACTCTGCTTAATGTGTCTTTCTTAACATCGGATGTGGAGAAGAGAACGGAATAAATAGTAGAGGAGAGTAGAGGAATGGTTGGTTGGTCTTGATTGGGAGGAATAATGAGGAAGTATGAAAGAGAGGGATGGATTGAATTTGAAGAAGAAGAGAAGAAGGAGGAAGTAGGAGAAGAAGAAGAAGAGGTTATAATCTTGAGAATCACAGTGGAAATCCCATCAGGTGTGAAAAATTCCTGTTCGGTCTTGGCAGACAGAGAGGTTAATAATGCACGGACCCGATCCAGTGTTCATTCAAGGAAGCATGTTGCACGTCCCAGCATCCTCCAGTCCGAGGTGACTGCAGAGATACGTGTCCATGTGTTGTAATGTCATCGTATCCATGAGGTGGTGGATATTCAACAGATAACACCTGTAATGGGAGCAGGGGACCAAGGCAAAGGGGAAAAAATTGAGACCTTGGGTACGGGTGGCTAGGTCCCATAGTGGTTTCATAGACGCCATTGTTGCTGTCATAGACCCCATTGTGGTGCCGTAGTCGCCCGGTGGTGTGCTGCCGGGGTATTCTAAGTAGCCCCATTTACCCCCTCTGACCCATCCATAAAAATATTGAAGAATGCGCGTGTCACCTCATCATCCACCAATTTGTCTGTATTCCTCAATGGACGCACACTCTCTAAACGGTTAAACCCCTTCTTTCTTGTACTTAAAGAATATCCTAACCTTGATGTTTGACGCTTCTGGCTTGTACCTTTTCATCTTCCCTTTTGTTTGCCGAGTTATTTACTCTCTACTAATGTGCCGAACCCATCTTCCACATTTGTTGGCCTTTTCATCACACTTGGTGTTGTGTCGTATGAACACTTCAAAAATATTTTATTTACCTTTTTTACACTGTTTTATTGTCCTGTTGTTTTCTGTGTGCTGTTGAATGTATGTCCAGTGGAAGTGCCTGTGGGATTTGGCTGCAGGAGATGAGCGAGGATCGTAAACAGATGGAGGTAACGGTGGATCAATAAAAGGGGAAATAAAATAAAATGGGAAAGATGATTTATAACCGAACTAAAACCCTCGCAACGCACCTGTGTCTGCCCACAACAACAGGAGGGATCTATCTGAATCGTATACAATGGAATAACTGAACTTGGGACACCTGTATGTTGTATGCATGACGGTTCCGAGAACGTAACAGTAATATTTCCTTAAAAGGAACGTTTTGACGGAGGGAGGATACGAGGCCCCAAATCAAAAGCTCTTATTACCAACCTCTGGCTGTTTTGGCCATGTTCTATCTTATAAATGCTGAACGTCAAGCAAGGAAGCAAGAAGTGTGTTTTTAATGTCTTTGGTGTCACTGCAGCCAGGGTGACAAACCACCACCTCCAGGCTTAGAGTCGATGCTCCAACATGACACAACTGAGTCTGTTTTCAAACGTTTTGGAAAAACGTACGGACTGTAATACAAAGAATGAACTGATTCACTTTGATTAAAGATCAATGGTCAATGTGAACTTTGTAAATCATGATGCCCATCACTATGGAGTTTAGAATCATCTCATGTTGGCTTCTCGAGTTGTTTGTCTTTTCTTTTCTTCTATCTCTCTTCTCTCCCTCTTCCCCACTTGCAACACTATCTCCTCTATCTCCCTCACCTCTCTATCTTCTTCCCCCCCCCTTCTCTCTCCCCTCCCCCCCATCTTCTTCTCCTCCCCTCCCTATTTCTCTCTCGTCTCACTCCCTCCACCTCCTATCTCTCCCCGCTTCTCTCTTCCCCCCTGCTCCACCCCTCCTCTCTCTCCTCCTCCCCCTTTCTGTCTCCATCTCCCCCTTCTCTCTCTCACTCTCTTCCACTCTCACCCTTCTACCTCTCCCTCTCCCCCCCCCACTTCTCTCTCCCCTTCCCTCCCCTCTTCTCTCTCTCCGCCCTCCCCACTTTCTTCCCTCCCTCCCCTCTCTCTCTCTCCCCCCACCCCTTTCTCTCTCTCTCCACTCCGCCCCTCTCTCTCCCTCCCCCATCCCCTTCTCTCTCTCTCTCTCCCTCCTCCCACACACCTTCTCTTTCTTACATCATTTTGAAAAACTTCAGAGACTTTGGTTACCCTCTGTGACCTTCCGTAATCTTCCCTCGGGGCAGTGAGTCACAGAACAATGTTGTGGAGTTCACTAATAGTTTGTCGATATCAATTCCCGACTTCTCCACAACACATGTTTTGGAATAACACATGAGAGATCTGCCGCCATGGCTCCCCACATCAAACAGTGACTTGCCATAGTTTATTTCTATTCAACTTGTACACTCAGGTCAGGTAGGGAGCATGCGCCGGATTAGCAGCGCTTACTGCGTCCACTTCCGCGGGATCCAGGGGCCTCCGTCTGGTTCATCCAGGCAGATTCCTGGCCCATCCCCATCCCTTGAGATGCGATCAACCTGCTGGCAACAGCGAGGCACTGGTCGGCCGTTGCCCTCCTCACTCACGAGGCTCCCTCGCTGAAGGAATCTTTCAGCGATCAGCTCAGGTAAACGAGTCACATGTCCATACCACCACAGCTGCGCTCTCACGACCTACAGGTGGGTTTGGAGAAGATGTTTTTAAAGGAATTCATGCACTTTTCCCAAAAGTTTACAAGCCGCCCATTTGCAACTTCCGTCACCTGATCGACATGCACTTCCAATTTAACATCTTCCCTGGCGAATGTAACCAAAATGTGGAACTTCATTCTGACTGGGGGGGGGGGGGTTTTGGAAGAAGATTTCTGAAGAATTTACTCAGTCACACATTTTGACCTACTTAAAGTCACGTGACGGTAAGAGCTTTGATATCATTACGCAGTCAGGAGCAGAACTCGGCTGCAAATTTCAGCTGATCGGCACAGCGTTTCCCAGAGAAATCGAAATAGGACACAGACGGGAGGGACGCATGGACAGACGGTGACTGATGAAAATACCTCATCTTGAATTCCAATTCCAGGGAAAGCTCATAATAAAGGAAAATGTGAAGCATGAAACCACGATGAGAAAAATTTTCAACAGAGGTTCCCAGCTACTTACCTTGGCCTTGTTACACCTGATCGTGTCGTCTCCGTGTTCCTACAAAGAAGAAAAAGATCCAAGAACACTTGGTTTCTCAGGATCTTGGGCACAAGGGATTGACATTTTCAGGATCAGGGGGCAGGAGTATCCTTTGTCCACCTTGCAGGAAGGCGGGATGAAATGTGAACTGGGGGAAAAGAAAAGGATCAACCGGACCTGGAGGTTACCTGATCCCTGGCCTGGTTTGGAACGCCAAAATTTGGAGCATTCTCAACTGGGTGTGTGTGAGAGAAGATGTTGCGAACGGAAATTACCGGCAGACGCGCAATTTGACACAAAGTTATCACGTGAATCGCTTGACCTCCAAAATTTACATTCTCTCCCCTCGCCTCATGTTATAAAAAAAACAAAATAACCCCCAAAAATTTGGAAAATTCTACTTGGTGTGTTTTTAGATCATGCCCTGGATTGGCTTAATGGTTAGGGTGGTGGCTTGTGAGATCCTGGGATCCTGATGTCAAAATCCTGCTTGGCTGTTGAATTAATCAGAGTGAGGGTTGACTCTGCCTATCATCCTTTCTGAGTCGGCAAATGAGTGCTAGGCTTGCTGGTAGTCCTGTGTCGGACGGTGATCCAGTCCATGGATTGTTCCAAATAAAGGCACCAACTGCTTAAGTTAGCATCAACAATCTGCCACAGAGTATGGTTCCGATGAATAATGGTCAGTGCTGGTTAGAATGATTACACTTTACACTGTTGTATTTTTTTATATTTTGATCATGAAACAGAGGGTATAGTTGGAGGGATAGAGGAGAATGCTGGGGAAAAGTGCTGAAAAATAAAAAACTGATGGGAACAAGAAAAAGAGCAATCAGGAGATTGCGCCAGACTGCCTTGCCAGGAGTTCTTTTGAGTGTGGTATTTTAGTTTTAGGGAGAAGTCAATGTGGCTGCCAAACATTTGTGTTAATTTGTTGCGTGTCCTTATTCCTCTCGGCTTTGCATGATTGGTTTGTAGTGTAAGAGATCGTACTGTACACCTTCAGCATCGACCCCCGTGAGGAGCGATGGTGTGTTGTTAGTTCCTTGCGCGGTCTGTTTTTGGCATTGAATACTTGTAATCGTGTTGTTGTCTATTGGCCGACAAACCGTGAAAATAAAATTAACCGCTGGGAAACACATGGAGAGGATTGTATTGGTAAAGTATTTGAATTTTTTTGTGTTCAAACAAGTTTGTTTTTTGTATACCTTGTCGAGGCTCGTATAAGAGAGGACACACAACGCACAGTAAGGGGGCATGAGACAAGAGGGGACGGGAAGGGAAGGACAAAAACGTGGGGACAGAGACATCGGAGATTCTGTGGAAGGGAGAGGGATGGGGGCGGGAAACAATGGGAAATACGGATGGACATTACAGGGACTTTCAGGAAGGAAAGCAGGGGAATTTGAAGGATGTGGTTTGGGTGGATTAACAGGGTTACAAAGATGAAAGTTTTGGTTGAGGTGAAGATAAAAGATGGTGGTGAACAGCTGTTGAAGACCTGGAGGGAGAGTGGGATTGAACAGAGTGTGTGAGTTTGTTCCAGAGTGGGGAAAAAGAGGAATGAAAGAGTGAAGGTGAGCGTGATTCTTGATTTTGGCAGTTTCACCAGAAGGGGTTTTTTGGGGACATTGAGTGCCTGAGCAATATAGGGGGACAGATCACAGACGGAGGATGGGAGAGGGGGACAAGGCGGAGAGGGGGCAGCACTTTTTGTTGCAGCAGTATTTTGTTCCCCAAGAGGCCGTCGGACCTCGGCTGCTTGACAGAGGGTTACCGATACACTCAGAGGAGTCGGACCAGGAAGGTCGATGCCCAGGGTTGAGTTTCTGCCTGCTCGCTTTCTCTCACTGGTTGCTTAATAGCCATGGTTTGCCATCACTCGAATCACTCATAGGAGAGCTATCGACAACCAAACTCTTCTCACCAGTGTGAGTTTGTTTATGTTTATTTCAAGGCTGATAACTCATGAAAAATAAAAGATTTCGTTACCGAGTGAAGTTAGGCTATAAGTTTAATAACCGACGAAATCCTCAGAACATTTACGGCCAGGTGATTAGTTTGTCTTTCATGAACCTAATCCTAGACTGCAGAACTTGAGTTTTCTCAGTGGAGTTTGTGTCTGTCATTCAAGTGATAACTGGACGAAAATCTGCATGAAACACACAGAGATTGTGTGAGGTTTTCTCCCCAGTTGAGTTTCGTTTGGCTTTCAAGTTGATAACTGATCTAAAAAAACTTAAGAAACAAAGAAGCATTTGTGCAGTTTTCCCCAGCTATGAGTTCTGTGTTGTCTATCAGTTTGAGTGACCGAAAAATCCTTCAACCACAGAACATTTGTACGGTTTCTCCCCAGTGTGTAGTTGTATTGTGCGACTTTCAAAGTTTGGATAAGCAACTGAAAATCCTATAGAACACAACAGAACATTTGTGAGGTTTCTCTCCCAGTGTGAACTCGTTTGTGTATTTGTCTATTAGGTGAAAATAACGTAAATCTTACAACACACAGACATTGTACGGTTTCCCCAGTGTGAGTTCGGTTTGTGTCTATTCAGGGTCGATAACCGACTAAAATCCTACAACACACAGAACATTTGTAAGGTTTCTCCCGAGAGTGAACTCGTTTGTGTATTTTCTAAGATTGAAAAATAACTAAAATGCTTAGAACACGCAGAACATTTGTACGGTTTTCCCCGCAGTGTGAGTTCGTGCTGTGGTGACTTCAAGTTTGGATAACCGACTAAATTCCTTACAACACACAGAACATTTGTAAGGTTTTTCCCCAGAGTGACTCGTTTGTGTATTTTTAAAGATTTTGAAAAATAACTAAATCCTTGGAACACACAAGAAATTTCGTAAGGTTTTCTCCCCAGTGTGAGTTCGTTTGTTGTTGCCCCCGTTGGGTTGGAATGCTGATTGAAATGATTTTCTTTGTCGAAGAACTTGTAGAGTTGGGAAAAGAAACGGATTTTCATTTGTTTCTCTGCAAACGAAGAAGGAACCACCATCCACTAATTCGGTCTCATGTGTAAACTGCAAAGAATTGTGGGATATATCCAGTGTCCAGGTGAATTCAATGTTTGACCTTTCTTTTAAAGAAAGAGACATCGCGTTGCCAAGTTTACCATGTTTCACGATTGCAATAACAAACCAGAAGATGAACTCAGATGACCGGATGCAAAATAAGCAAGAAAAAGACATCAGGATTGCAGACACTCCAGGAGTTGTTTTTGTTGGTGTACTCTATGGTGGTTTTGTGGTACTGGTGTTGTTATGTAATTAATAAGAGACGGAATTCAACTGCACTGATAACTGCTGGCAGTGCTGACCGGGTACCACGATGTCCCGCTTTTGATGCACCCGCTTTGATCAGACACGTGACCCTGACTGTGACGTATTTCCATTATTATTCATATTATTTAATTGAATTTAGAATGGCATTAAAATAATTAAATCAAATGGGAAGATCAAACAGGTTCGAGTCTGCATGGGAGAATCAGAAGGAACGGGAACAAGCAAAAGCAAAACATGGTCTCAGGAGGAACGCTGGCTAGGATTCAGCATTTTCGGCTGCTACTCTCGACTCAACACTCCAGGAAGCAGCAAGGTGAACCTTCATTAAATATGTGCCGTAAAAAAAAAATATATATATAAAAATAAAAATCTTC
>JAXMNL010000568.1:0-21384 GCA_035128595.1 Eptatretus atami
AGAGAGAGATACAGAAGCATTTAGGGTTCAAACCAGCATTTCTAAGCTTTCCATGAGCTCGACTCTGCATACACAACCAAAAAAAAAATAACCTGTTCAGCCTTGCGGAGGTTTGCACTCTCCGAGTGCGTTAATGTCTCACTTGCTTTGCAGATTCCTTTTGGGAGATCAACATGGGGAAGTGAACGATACGTGGAGAACATGTGGCCGGATCATGTCAGTCAGCAAACCTTCCTGGGTCCGCGAGCCCACGACAGGTGGCCATGAACATGAAATCGGCACCGAAAATTTCAAGCAACACTTACCTGTTCTGCAGACCATTTGCATCCCGGCATGAAAGACATCCATTGGAGCAGGTACGTCCACCACGTGCCGCGTCACACTCGCCGCCTATCATTGGCGTATGGAAGGGAAAGTAAAACCTTTGTCTACTCACCATCTGTGAAGACCGTGACCGGAAACCTTTGTCTGGCCACCATCTTGACAACCGTGACCGGAAACGCTTTCATCATTTTGGGGATGTGGGTACGGCCGTGACAGCAACCGCGTCCAAATCGTGAGATTTTGATTCATAACTTGAAGAATTATGAACAGCAATCATGATTCATCGATCCCAGGTGAGGTGATATTATTGGGAAGAGCGTAATGCCCGAGCCCGAGACATCTTTGATGGAAATGCTGAACCTGGGACTCTCAGAGCATATTGAAAGTAAGACTTGGTGTCCGACACCCCGTCGCCATGGTTCGGAACCGAACAATGGTTCCTTTATTCAGGGAGGGTTGACTGGTTGAGGATGTGGTTTGCTCTCTTTTTTTTTTAGGCTGGAGGGAATTGGAACGGCCGCCAGCCAAGGAGTATTCACTGGAGAAGGCTTTGGAGAAGATCCAGTGGAGTGGAGGCAATGCATTTTGCTAGCAATCCTACAGAGAAACTGTATTACCAATGAGACAACACACACAACCACACACACACCACACAGCCACCTGTTTGATCCTCATGAGCTGCGATCTAGTTTTGGTTCATCTCTCCGTGTTCCATGACGTGTGCGCAGGGAGTATCGTGGCTTGCTGCTGTCGATGATATTAGATCCTCTTGGATGATCACGTGGTGAAGATACAGACGATGAAGGAACTCACCGCACTCAAGCCCTGGAGGCAGATTGCAAGGGTACCACGGAGACCGTCATTACATTCATACCATCCCACACTGTATATAAGGACTTAAGAGACATCATTGTAGTTTCACATGAAGTACAGAGAGGTGTTGGTGCAGAAGATACATTTCAAGCATGTGGGATTTGAAAACCTGCGACCTCAGGCCTGGACGATGTGTTCAGATGGGAACACAAAACGATCCAACACGTCTTATCTTGCCTGAGTGAATCTTGTTGCTGAACTTTCTCATCGGATGTTTGTCTTTGAAACAATCATGAGTGTTCATTTCTCATGGAGTAGGCCGCAACTTTTGCACAATGGATTTAATGACCCGAAGGTTCCAGCCACCAACCACTGAGCAGGACAAAAAGAAACCCAAATTTGATCACGTGGTAACTCCTGCCGCCAATCAGTGTTTTTTGTGTCTCATTGAGTGGTGTGCTTCACAGGAATGGGAAAGAGAAGCTGTTGGAAATGCAGGAGATCCTAAATTATTGGCTCATTTGCCAGGCACGTGGCTCTACCTGGAACCCATCTTCGTTTTGAGGATATCATATTGCACAGATGCCTGAAGAAGGCCGCAAGTTTGCTTGTTGTTTGATCATACTGGAGCCATATTATGCATCGCAGTGGTAACGTATTTGCTTTGATTATGTTTTCTGACCGTCCACCTTTTGTACGAAGCACACGCAGGTATAAATGGTGAAGCATCTGGAGGTATTAAACAAAGGACACAGGTGATTTAACAAGCACACAGTTATGGTAAAAGCACACAGGTGTTAGTTAACAAAGCACACAGGTATATTACAAGCAACACAAGGTATATTAACAAAGCACGAAAACGGTATATTAACAAAGCACACGCAGGTATCATGGTGAAGCACTCGGAGGTATTCACAAAGACACAGGTGGATTAACAATGCACACGAGTACAGTCACAGATCCTCAGGTATATTAACAAGGAAACACGGTGGATTAACAATGACACGTTCAGTCCATCAGATCACTCAGGTATATTACAAAGCACACGGGTATATCAACAAACACAACAGTTATGTAACAAAGCACACAGGTGTATTAACAAGCACACAGTATATTAACAAACACAGTTTATTGGTAACAAAGCACACGGGTGTATTACAAACAACAGTTATATTTAAAACAAAAACACACAGTTATGTACAAAACACAGGTGTATTACAACACACAGTTTATTAACAGAAACACAAAGTTTATGTAACAAAGCACAGGGTTGTTAACAAAGCACACAGTTATATTAACAAAACACACAGTTTATGGTAACAAAGAGCACACGGGTGTATTAACAAAGCACACAGTTATATTAACAAAACACCAGTTAGGTAACAAATTAACAGGTATAATTAAAAAGCACACGGGTATATTCACAAAACACACAGTATGGTAACAAAGCACAACACGGGTATATTAAAAGCACAGTTATGGAACAAAGACACAGTTATATTAACAAAGCACACAGTTATGGTAACAAAGCACACAGGTAATTAAAAAGCACACGGGTAACTTCACAAACACACAGTTAATGGTACAAAAGCACACGGGTGTATTAACAAAACACACAGTTATGGTAACAAAGCACACAGGTATATAACAAAAACACAGTTAAGGTAACAAAGCACACAGGTTTTTACAAAGCACAGCAGTTATGGTAAACAAGCACACAAGTTATATTAAACAAAGCACACAGTTTATGTAACAAGTACAACAGGTATATTAACAAAGCACCAGTTATATTAATACAAAGCACACAGGTATATTTACAAAAACACACAGTTATGGTAACAAAGCACACAGTTATAATTAACAAGCACACAAGTTATGGTAACAAAGCACACAGGTAATTAATCAAAGCACACGGGTATATTCACAAAACACAACAGTTATGGTAACAAAGCACACGGTGTATTAACAAACACACAGTTATGGTAACAAAGCACACGTAATTAACAAAAATCAGTTTATGGTAACAAAGCACACAGGTATTTTACAAAGCACACAGTTATGGTAACAAAGCACAAGGTGTTTAACAAAGGCACACGCAAGGTATCAATGATGAAGCACTCGAGGTATTAACAAGGACAAGGTGGATTAACATGCACCACAGTTAACAGTCACGAATCCTCAGGTATATTAACAAAGCACACGGGTAGATTTCAAAACCACAGTTTGGTAACAAAGCACACGGGTGTATTACAAAGCACCACAGTTATGGTAACAAGCATACAGGTATACAACAAACACACAGTTTATGGAAACAAGCACACAGGGTATATTAACAAACACACAGATATATTACAAACCACAGTTTATGGTAAAAAAAGCACACCACGATATTAAACAAAGCACACAGATATATTAACAAGCAACACAGTATATTAACAAAGCACACAGTTTTATGGTACAAAGCACCCAGGTATATTAACAAAAACAGTATGGTAACAAAGCAACAGGTTATAACAAAAACCACAGTTATGGTAACAAAGACACAGGTATTATTAAACAAAGCACACAGATATTTAACAAACACACAGTTTAATGGTAAAAAAAGCACACAACGTATATTTAACAAAGCACACAGATAATTAACAAAGCACACAGGTATATTAACAAATCACACAGTTATCGGTAACAAAGCACAACAGGTATATTAACAAAACAAGTTATGGTAACAAAGCACACAGGTATACTTAACAAAGCAACACAGTTATGGTAACAAGCACACAGGTATATTAACAAAAGCCACAGGTATATAAGAAAACACAGTTATGGTACAAAGCACACAGGTATATTAATAAACACAACAGTTATGGTAACAAAGCACACAGTGTGTACAAAACACAGTTATGGTAACAAAGCACACAGGTTATTAACAAAGCACAAGTATATTAACAAAGCACAACTATATTAACAAAGCACACAGGTATATTAACAAAGCACACAGGTATATTAACAAAGCACACAGTATGGTAACAAAGCACACAGGTATATTAAACAAACACAGTTATGGTAACAAAGCACACAGTTTATATTAACAAAGCACTCAGTTTATGGTCACAAAGCAGCAGGTAATTAACAGCAACAGGTATATTACAAAAAATACCACCAGTTTATGGTAACAAAGCACACAGGTATATAAACCAAAACACACAGTTATGGTAAAAAGCACACGGTGGTTAACAAAACACAGTTATGGTACCAAAGCACACAGGTATACTTACAAAGCACAACAGTTTATGGAACAAAGCACTCAGGTATATTAACAAAGCGACACAGCTTATGGTAACAAAAGCACACAGGTGGTGTTAACAAAACACAGTATGGTAACAAAGTACGGCAGGTATATTCACAAGCAACAGTTTATGGTAAACAAAGTAGCACGGTGTTTTAACAAAACACATTATGGTAACAAAGTACACCAGGTATATTACAAAGCACACAGTATGGTAACAAAGTAACAGGTATATTAACAAAGCACACAGTTTGGTAACAAGCACACAGGTGTTGTTCACAAAGCAAAAGAGTTATGGTAAACAAAGTACACAGGTATATTACAAAGCACACAGTTATGGAACAAAGTAAACACAGGTAATTACAAAGCACAAACAGTTAGGTAACAAAGCACACAGTGTGTTCACAAAGCAGAGTTAATGTAAACAAAGTACACAGGTAATATTACAAACGCACACAGTTTATGGAAACACAGTACATCAGGTATATTAACAGCACACAGTTATCGGTAAAACAAAGTACACAGGTATTTAACAAAGCACACAGTTATGGTAACAAAGCAACAGGTGGGTTTCAAAAGCAGAGTTATGGTAACAAATCACAGGTATAATTAACTAAGGACACAGTTATGAAACAAAGTACACAGGTATATTAAACAAGACACAGTTATGGTAACAAAAGCACTCAGGTATACTTACAAAGCACACAGTTATGAGTAGACAAGCACACAGGTGTTGTTAACAAAACACAGTTATGGTAACAAAGTACACAGGTATATTAACAAAACATAACGCAGTATATTAACAAGCACATGGTATCGTAACAATACATTCACAATAGCTCTCCATACATTCACATAAGCTGCCCATACATTCAGTACCATTTTACTTTTGTTGTGGGGTGTGATGGAACAAAGTCAAAGATATTGTGATGCTAAACGCAGAAGAGGATTGTTGTCGTGTTGGGCATCATAATGAGGTGTCAATTCTCATTGTTATTCTTAATTCTTTGTTCTTCGGTTATTCTTCTTCATCCATCACAATACTACAAACAAAAGTAAAGCGCAAAATGAAAAAGGTGTGGTTCCAACTTCCACATAAAGGATAGAAAAATATATCCCAACCCGCGTAGTCTGACCTTCGTGGACAATGCGCTTCAACCGTAATTCAGTGTTTTGAATGCCATGGCTGCTAAATGAGAAACGTATTCATGCCCTTCCTCGTTCTCATCAGGAAAAGACACGCGGGTGCTTGTTGGCGACCGGGCAGGAAAACATGCTTAAACGTCTGCAGGAAATCACACTCTTCCTGGAAGACCATCCAAAGGGCCTCAATAATTACCGTTGAGAAAAAGCGTCTCTTTTTTCCAAGGTATTTTTGTCATATCGTCTGATTCGAATGTCGAGTAGTTGGAAGATCATCATTCACACCACTTTAAGGCACCACCAACTAGTGTAGCAGTCGGCAGAAAGGCTCAGGTTCAAAAACAAAATTCACCACCGAGTGGTCTTCAATGTTCAGGTATCTCAGGCGAGGTGTGAGGTTGATGGTGAGGCCATGAAAGGTTGGAGCCGATAGGCGGCAATGTTGAGGCGAGTGGTAAAGGTCTAGGCCTCAGGCCTCTGTTGTCAGCCTTTGTCCCGGTACAACTGAAATTATCCGAGCGATATACACAATGTATTACATATGCACGTAAGCAGTAACGCATGCTTTGTTTTCATCATGTAACCCAGTTATTTCTTTTTCGGCGCAATCGAGGCAGCGTCTGTTGCCTATACACTGCCCAAATAAAAGGATGTGCAAAGAGTGTTGCGTGCTGGACAAGATCACATGTCGGGCGTACTCTGCTGGTGTGGAACCTTCCTTCGAAGGGTTCTGAACCGCGCTGCACATTCCCGGATGAAGACCACTCGTGGTCAAACGTCGTGTTCAACCGTTTTTTTTTCTTCACCGCTGGGTGGCCTTTCGGTTGATGGCGCGATTCAGTTACATGTTCCTGAGAAGCACCTTGGTGTTGAAGAATTATTGAGATGTCGCAGTTTTCCCATGAACAGAAACGTCATGGAAGTTGGTTTTTCTACGCAGGTTTTCTTCTCTCCAAATGATCGAGCTCTGGGAATTCCTGTCAGAAACGAAGGACCGCCTGCGGGTTCAACACCCACCTGAAGAAGTGCTTTGAGGGGATTGACCGCTGGATCACAGAGAACTTGAGATAGCTGGTATGGGTCATTTCCGGAACGTACGGTTCCGTTTGGTCCAGTGATCCAATCCGGCGAAAAGCTCAGGTAGGTTGTGTGTGCGCACGACGTGTGTTCATTTGTCAGAGCACGTTTCATCAAATCTTTTTTTGGAACCTTCAATCCACAATGGGTTGTCCTTGTCCTGCTCACAGGCATGGTGGAGAAGGTGGCTTTTTTGCAAGTGGAGCAGGTTTATGCTCGAAAGATTTGCATTGTTTATCGGTCAAGCCGTTGACACAATCTCAGAGGTCAGGGCCTCTGGGTTTTTGTTTCTTTTTTCTCATAAAGTACAAAGTCGAGCTCATGAGGAGCTTACGGAGGTACGCGACCACTTCTCGGTCGATGCTCAAGCATTTCGAGAATCGAGCACGGCAAAACCGCCACTCACGGTGATACGTGATGCGGATGTTACAAACTGCAACAAAGCTGTACATCAGGGAGAAAGGGTGAACACAACGGTTGCACACAGACATTTTACATGATGTAAAATCTCACAAGCCACTTCTCTTCTCGGCGAATCGCTCGACACCGCAATCTTCCGGCATTTCCACCTGACGCATTCGCCGCTCTTCGTATTCCTTCCCACCTTGACACTGCAGATGCTCAATGGTGGAAAGACCAATTCTTTATTTTCAAACTTGGTAACTTTCAGCACAAATGTGATTATTTTCAAACAAGAACTTTTCTTTACAGAGTTCCTCTGACTCTGACCGGGATAAGTTTGGATTAGTTAACCCATGCCTTCTTGTTACCTTCTTTCTTCCTTTTTTCGTTTATTCCTTGTCTCTTTTTTCTCCTGTCACAAAATAACCTTCATTTTTGACAATTAAAAAAAAACAACATACATGACCTGAGCTGATACACAATACACACACACACTGACGAACATCCGTGACACAACACAAACTGTTGGACGAGACAAACAGGCCACTGATCATGGGAGAAGTGCAACCAACTAACTGGGGTACGGCTGGGCACAGTGAACATCACAACAATGGGCACCTCTTTCTCATGCACTCAGTGGGGATTACCCTCAGGAGGGGATTTCCTCTCCCCATTAGATTCTCCCCTTGCATGACTGTTCCTTGAAAATTTTGATCTTTATTTTTGATTCCGTCCCTTTGACCTTTCACCCCCACCGCCGATTTGGCCTTTTCGCATTCGGCCTTTCCACTGACGACTGCGAGTCATCTTCCTTTGGGAATGGGGGAATCGCCTGATATCCATCAACACTTGGTGTAAGTGGTCAGCGCGAATGACATTCTCAGTGTAGAAATCGATGTGTCGTGCTGATGAGTTGGATGATTGCGAAGATTTGTGTTTTTCAACCGAAGGTGTCACACTTCCTCAATTCCGGGGTTCTCTGTGCTCCTCATAGGTATCACTGAAGCGGTGGGTCCTGGAGTGGTTCTGGTCAGGTGTCATTGCACTTCATGGTGTAACTGGCTGCCGGAGGTCTCAAAGCCATGCAAATGGCAACGCTCAAGTTCGAGTTTGCTGTCATTTCCTCTGTGCTCTGTCTATCTATAAGAACAGGTACAGGTTGCGGTGTCATCTAACGGTGTTTTACCTTTTACGCAATAGCCATACATTTATGATGCACACCTGGTGGAGGAGTGTGAAGGAAGTGAGGACATCTAGGGAACTTAGTTAGGGATAGAAGAAAAAGTCATGAACAGAATGTTAGCTGGGGGAGGTTTGGGGAAGAGGGAGAAAGGGGTGAGGGTGGATTAAGGGGGTGCCCGTTTATGAATGAAACTTTTTTTGATTAATTAATTTATTTATTGGAAACAGCTTCAAGAAATAAATAATTATTTTCTCCAAGTCATCACAAACCGGATAAATAATTAATTATTTGGAAGGGCAATGCAACTGTAGGGCTTTCTCACGCACTTAACTCGTTCCCTTTTCACGATTTACACTTCGTCAACACAGAACTGCTGCGCTGTGGTGTAAGAACCCCACGAAGGAACTCAAACAGTGTTGAATATTTACGACACCGTGGTTCCAATTAATAACCAAACTAACGGTTCCCCAAGGGATCACTCAATATTCCCAACCTGGCGTGCAGTGGCAGTGACATGTGGGAGACAAACGAGTGGGAGGATGCTTCTTATCGTTAAAATGGGTTTATTAAAGCGAAATACAGGGATGAGGGTCGACAAGACACGATGAGTGATATGGGACCAACCAAGTGGGTTGACAGACAGAAGTTGGTAGCAATGAGGACATGCACAGCTTATTTTTGTATGTACATGGAGAGAAAATACAGGCTCATCCAGTAACCGCGCTATCTGTGGTAACACTGCATTTACTACATAGAACTCGTACAAATGACGCATGATACATAGAACGAGCGAACTTCAAGCACGAGCATCAGAAATATAGAGTTTTGGCGTGCAGATTTCGTGAAAGCAATCTAGAAGCCCGCTAGCTGGGATGAAGGATCAGGAGAATTTATCGCAGTTAAGAAATGAGGGATTGGTGAGGAAGATGGCCAAACAAGAGTGAAAAGCGAGAAGAGATGTTGTTCTCTCCCCCGTGGTGCAGAACTCCAACTGCTAAGTCCCGCGCGTCGTCTATCGGCCATCGTCCAACTCTAGGGACTCGAATCATTGTCGCTGGCATTTTGGTCGTAGTGCCGGTCCCGTCATTACGGCTGCGCCCCTACCGCTGGGTGTATGGACCTATTCGCCCAACACAGGATCCAATCAGGGGACTTTAGGAGGAGATTTACAAGAACCATATTCCGTGCCCAGTGCCCCACTGCCCCACATAAAAAGTGTTCTCCAAAGTTTCCAAGCCTGACCTCTCTGGCCGATTGGCTTGTGGTACGCTGGCCAAACAGTTTGTTGGATGGTGCGGCTACCAGCAGGAACGTTTCTGTGCCTTTTTATGGCCCAAGTTCCACTGCAACCTGGCCTCACCTACACAGAAGGTTTCACACACATCCAAACTTACTTTCATAACCTCCTTTGTTAATGGCAGCAAATTCCTTACTCTGGCTCACCATCCCCCTCCACCCTTCACTCCATTGTTCCTTTTGTCCTGTTACGTTCTGATCATTCACTCCACCTAGCCCTTCCACGAGCCTCGCTTATGTAACGCAAAAAAACCTCAGTTGCATCGTTTAACAAGACGACTTTGAGACAAGATGCTATACCAACAGTAAATCAAACCTCCTCGAATCACAACAGACCATCGTTATATTCTTAAGTGGCGATTCTAATCTGATGTTTCCGCATTCCACATTACAGCACTTTTTGCTGCTTCTCATGGTTCACTCATCCAATTGTGAAAATGGTGCAACTGTTCCCGTAGGCCTACTTACAGCGGAGCAACGATCAGATTGGGAACATAGTGCAACTGGTGAGGGAAAACAATCCGGAGGACATACGTTTGACGTTGGGCGCGCTCACGGTCATCGATGTTCAGGTAAGACGAGGCCCCTCACGTGGTGAGACAGTTAAACACCAGGAGGAGACACGGTGCCCTCTTATGCAATCTCTCGGCTGTTTTCGGATTCCTTTATTTCAACAACATCAGCAAAGCACTTTCAGATATAATCAGGAAATCAACGTCACCTCACTTTGAACAGGAAAATCCGACTGTGACTGTCGATCGTTTAACTCATCTCACGACCTAAAGCAACTGGCCGAAGACTTTCTTTCTGCCACCTGGCCTTGTTATCCAAACGAGAAGTTACAACCTGTTTGTAGTTAAGTACCTCATCACATGGAATTCAGAACACATTGTAACCTGTTTCGTCCTCTCTTCTCTGCGTCACTATTTGTTTTTCATTTTAAATCAAGAGTGTTGATGATGATAATGATGAAATGATGCATTCCTTTGTTGTTTGCTTTTTTTCAACATTTATATGGATATGCGATTTTCTCGTCAAGATTATCTTGCTTGTGACGCTATCGATCATTACAATCTTGTAGGGCTACGGGTCACGGGTACGCACACTCGCTCGATGCTATCCGCCTGGGTTAGATCTCGGCCTCGCCCCTACACTGCCATGTGCTGGTGTCTCGCAGGTCCGGCCGAGGATCAAATGTGTGTATTTACCGGTGTAATAAACCGCACTTTTTTTTATCGGCAAAAGCAGGTAAAAGTTGGAGGTGCAGTTTAATACGCAGGTTAGTAAAAATAAATCAGTCCTTAAAATCGATCAATCGCTCAATTTCAAATTATATTCCTATATGAAATTCTTTTTTTGCAGTCGAACTGTGTTAATCTCAAGGTCCGTTTAATTTTTGAAAATCCGTTCCAGGTTAATAGTCTGTACATGCATTTTATTACCTCGTTTCTCCCTCCTAAACTTGCTCCCGTGGATTACTCGCATTGACAGGAAAGCTTCATCAAACTCCAAACAGCCCTTTTTTCAGGCCACAATCCACAAGACATATGAGTATCATTCCGGGATGAATCCCTTTTCTTCCTTTTTTCTCGGACAAAAAAAAAATCTCTTTATAATATTAAAAATATAAACTTCTTGGTGTCCTCTCTCCTCTCTCTCTCTCTTCAACTTCTTGAAAATGAGAATAAGACTGTGAACGAAATTAGGGGACGTGGGAGTTCGACGTTGATTCCTCCGTCACTTTGTTCGTACAAAGTTAATGTACTTAAACGTATTGAGATCTCGATCAGAAATAAAAAGATCAATCGATTCATTTCCTTCGAGGGTGAAAACAAGGCTGCGGTTATACACCGGAAGTTTGGTACAACGCCCTGTTCATTCACCGCAGCCCGTGACGTCGTTGCCCAAGTTGACGGAGGAGGAATCTCCAACATCAAACGACTTCCCAGTGGATGTCGCAGTTGCGCTACGACTGGGAAGCCGGAGACATAACGGTCGTATGATCACGACGGAGCTCAAATACGGCTACGAGTACTTGGGGAACTCGCTGGCTTGTCATCAACCCACTCACGGATCGCTGCTACAGGTATCGCGTGACGTTTTCCTTGTGACCTGGTTTATAAATACCACTCATTTTTCACGCCTGCGTCTGTGCAACTCAGGACTCTGATGGGGGCTTTGAATTGAACCTCGGTGGAGCCCCCGGAAGGCCCAGCCGGCACGGAAAAACCGAGACGACGAAGGACTTGGCTAAAATTGGCCAAGCAGGTGCGTGAGTACATTTAACCTCGATTTTTTTACACCTGTGGAAGCTTGCCTTAAGCTCCCCCGACAGGTTCCCAGGTTCGATCGGATCCAGATACAAATTTGTGAAGGAATATAATTGATAGTCACACAGATTGGCGGCCACATTGGAGTGAAGAGAAATAGTAAATAATGTTTTCTCTGGAACCGCTTAATCAATCGACGTGAAACTTCACAATTATGATCTCGTAGTGATGGGAGGTACGGGTTTTAAATTTCAACTTGATCGGACACATGGTCGGCAGGCAGATTAAATTTTTATTTATTTGATCTGGGGTTTTTTTATTTATTTATTTATTTTAAAGGCTCACTTGGCTGTGCCTGGAAGGGTTTGAGGGTAAGGAGTAGCAGCTGAAATGCGAATCCTTTATCCAGGTTCTCTGATGACTTAATCTTTGCTTTTTGCTTGTTACGGGTTCCTTCTGATTACTCCAATGCAAGTGCCGCCCGTTTTGGTCTTCCATTTGATTTGATTTTAAATTTATTTTAATCCTTCTAAATTTAATTGAATAATAACAAGCATCATGGGTCAGGTCAGGTGTCCGATCAAAGCGGGACCGTGTCTTGGCCCCGGTCATCACTACCAGCAGTTATAAAGTGGCAGTAATTAATGACCGAACACACCAGTACACAAACGCCACCGCAAAGTACAACCACCAAAACCACACAAACACCGCACAAATCAAGTTATGGCGACGGTCTGCATCTCTGATGCTCTTTCTCGTTAACTTTCAGCGGTGTCACATTATATTATTCTAGACAGCAGGAACCTTTTGAATAAAGTGTGATGGAACACGTATGGACAGGCGCTTGTCCTTGTAGTAATATATCGATTAGTATAATTGATAGATGGCTTTCAAAGTCATACTGTGACCTTCGAATTCCTGAGTTATCTGGAGTTTTCAATCATCCACACACCATCCACACAATCATCCACATCCACACAATCATCCACATCACACAATCATCCACACAATCATACCACATAACCATCTACACAAGTCATCCACATAACTACACATCATCCACATCCACACAATCATCCACATCAAACATCATCCACATCCACAAATCATCCCATCACACAACCTCACACAATCATCCACTCCACAAACCATCCACACAATCATCCACATCCACACAATCTTCCACATCCACAATCATCCACACAATCATCACATCCACACAATCATCACATCCACAAATCACCACATACCACACAATCATCCCACACAATCATCCACAACATCCAACAACATCACATCCACAATCACACATCCACACAATCATCCAATCCACACAATCATCCACTCCACACAATCATCAAAAGTCATCCACATCCACACAGTTTGTAATCACCGTGTGTTTGTAACTTCCCCCCCCCCCCCATCGCACATCACTAACTTAATGTTTTCGTGTGCATCGTTTTCAATTGCTCCGATCGGTCTCGACTACAAAGCAATGGGGAAATTCTTCAAAAGCCCTGCGCAAGCTGGTGAGAAAGTGAGAAAGAGTGAGAAACGCGGACATCGGTCCGTCCGGTCAATTTCAATTCCGTCCTGCAGAGAGTGAAGTCGGTGGGGGGTCACAAGGTTCTCCAACGGCGTTGCAGGTCGAGGTGTTGTCGGTCATCGCGCAGCAGATCTTGAGCATCCAGCAGGCGATCGCGCGCAAACATGAATGCTTCGTCTTCGAGGGGACGGAACTGCTGCTCGATCGGACGTGTGCGGTCTTCATCACGATGAACCCTGGATACGCCGGTCGAGCCGAGCTCCCGGACAACCTCAAGGTCAGCAGTTGCGCAGATGCTGACTGCATGGATGGATTGATTTGTTGAATTGTTTTTTGTCTCTGATACGTACTTAAGTGAAGATTAAGTTCGGATGACAGTGCAGATGACTGTGTATCTCAGTTACCGCATCACAAAGTTTTTGTCCGCTTCAACAAGACTTGGAGGAATCTAAATTCACGCTGGATGTTCAGAAGGGTAATGTAGATATGTACAGAAGAACAGTCAGACATTGCACGGCACCATAATACAAACCAGCACGAATTGGACCTCCTCCACTGGGCTCCACAACTACAAAAACTGACGGTCGTTCTTGAAGCCTGGCATCTACTATAGATGGGACGAGTTGTGTTTGTCTGCCATAGTCATCAAAAATGTTCATCCTGCACAGCAGCGTGTTCCACCACGATTGACTCAAAATGAGAAATATTTATAAAAAAAAATTATGATGTCTTCAACAGAAACAAGCAGTTATAATGTTAGCGGAAAGGAAGGATCGACTGCGCTTCCTTCTTTTTCAGGTTCTCTTCCGAACGGTGGCCATGATAGTGTGCAGATTATGGTCTCATCGGTGAAATATCCCTCTACTCGATGGCTTCATCGACTCGAGAAGGTACGGCGACCTGATCGACTGAGTGTGTCATTATTGAATTGAGCTTTGAGGCACATTGAAGTCCACCTGTGCTTTACCTGTGATTGCAACGCGCTTCCTATTCGAGGACATTTATCGATTTCCATTGATCAGTGTGATTGTGGTGATGCCTCCGGTAGCCTCGCCAAAAGATCGTGGCAACGTACCGGCTGTGTTCCGAGCAGCTCTCATCGCAGCATCACTACGACTAACGGGATGCGTGCCGTCAAGTCCGTGCTGACTGCTGCTGAGAACTGAAGCTGCGCTTTCCGCGGGAGGATGAGAGCGTTTTGCTCCTTCGTGCCACATGGATGTGAACCTGGCAAAGTTTCTCGCGCAAGACGTTCCGCTCTTTCAGGTACCTTCACGAACCTCATGGGAACGGGACGATGGATGCTCCCGATTACACAGGGAATCAAAACGAAGGAAACTGCAAACCGGTCCCTGAAGGATTTTGTCACCTCGTTTTATTTATTAGCCAAATGTTCTTGTTTTGGTATCAGATTATGGAATACAGTACTGGCCACAAAAAGAGGAACCGAGAACCACAAAGAGCTAATATTATCGACACTCACCACTGGGTGACCAGTTTATGACACCCCAAGGGTGGACCTCTTACAGAGTCTTGTCTGAAACTTGTCACTGTCTGCCTGTGTGAGACAGGGTCATGAAATGTTCTCCCCCTTGCAGATGTTGGCTGCGGAGGGAGCGTACCTTCGGATCCCGAGATCCACCTCACCTGTTTTCTGTTATCTCTGCTGTTCTGGGGTTTTCTGTCCTATCACCGTTATTGTGCCTCCGCAAGGAAGCTGTGGATGGAACTTCGTCATGTTTACATTTCAACGAGCCCTACCTCCACACCTGCACTTGTTTCTGTATCTCTGCTGTCTGGGTTTCTATCCTACACCTTATTGTGCCCCCGGCAAGGAGAGCTGTGGATGGAACTTCGTCATGTTAACCATCTTCAACGAGCCTACCTTCCCACACCTGCACTTGCGGTTAACGGAACATTAAAAAAAAGCATATTTTGTTGAAAATCAAAGTTCTCGTCGAACAAAATATGGCTGCACATTGTCTCCACGCAGGGAATCATCTCGATCTCTTTCCTGGTGTCGTTCTTCCAAGCCGGACTATGAACTCTTCCTGCGCACTCTGCGGGAGAATATCAAAGAAAATGAAGCTGCAGCCAGTTCCTTGTTTATTGGGAAGGTCATTCAGGTCAGAGGTCATCGCATGTTTCTTCCCGTCGTCCATTCTTCCTCCAAGTGTCCCTCCGTCGTGTCCTCATCCCACTGTGTTCACGCATATTGATGACTTTGCTTATTCACGACAATCTTGATGATTACCCACGATCCACCTGAAATGCTTTCGCGTGACACGAGAGTGCCCGTGCAGATCTACGAGATGATGCTCGTGCGCCATGTTTTCATGATCGTTGGAGACCCAATGGGAGGCAAGACGTGTGCATACAAAGCGCTGGCTGCTACATTGGGCGATCTTTCTGCCGTATGAATCTCCTGTTTGACTATATCCACCAAAACCCCCCATGCATGGTCTTGTTGTAGTCTTAAAACCGCCCAAGGAAGTGCAGTGTGCTTGTTAGTGGTTCACAGCCACGAGCGAGGTGAGGAAGGGCAAAAGAGACGATCTACAGACGGGGTTGCAGTGGGTACAACAGGTGGAGACGTACGATAAGGGAGTGAACGAACAGGAAAAGGACGGAGGGAAGGAAATACAGTAACCTGCAAGTAAGAGGGCTTCATGAAGGATGTGGGGCTATTGGGGTGTAGAAAATATCCCGGGTCGACATGATGAAGGACCGCATGATATTGTGGTGCAACACCAACCTTTGGAGCTCCTGGAGAAGAGTGGGATCCAAGCACCCCTGGAAGGGGGTACCATACTCAATTGGAAGTAAAGAGGAGCAAGAGCGAGAATCGATTTGCAATACGTTCCCCGTACGGATGCGATACAAATGTGACGTATCTCTTGATATGAGTTGTGGTCAACCGTCGTGGATCGTTAACCGGAGATGTTGAGTTTTGCAAAGACACCATGAGGACCGGATCGTTCAACATCGTTACAATGATGTTGGGATGATTCGACATGGAATCAGCATCTTGAACACCCACAACTCTTCGCTTCGTAGTTCCTGTTGAGCCGTCTGTGCTTGAGCAAACAAACAATGGGGACCAATCACCAAGAGTGGACCATGGCAACACCGGGAAGGTTGTTGTTTTTTTAATTAATTATAATTTCTGTTTTTTTGTCAAGGCTTGTGTTCCATGTACAAGGTATTCAAAACAAAACGATACTCGTTTCATGGAAACAACAACAGCCGAGAACTGAAGAAACCCGTCAACCCCCACGTTTCGGGTCGTGGAGCCATCAAACGTAAAGGTACGAGATTCAAACTGTGACGGCCATCTTTACCGCTTTCAGGAAAGGTGTTGCCTTGAGATTTCACGCTACTTGGCCTGGGTGTTGTTGTTCCTGGTTGAGCAGCAAACTCGCGGTAGAACACATCGAACCTTTTCGACTATCAGCGCTGATGGTGGCTCCGACACTCCAAACGAGGCTGAACAGGAACGTGCCCTGCAACCACATGCGCACCTGCTGCACCGGTAGCCGGCCGGCCGTCCAACCGGCCGTCGCTATTTCACCTGCACACGCACACGCTCACACGCGCACACAGGTAAACTCACACACGGTCACGTGAACGACAGTGGAGGCGGCTTGCGGACCATTGGGGGTCGAAGTCAAAAGTCCGGAGGAGAACAGCCAAGCTATGCCTCCTCGACCAATGTACACCGCTGAGCAGGTAACCAAACAGTGACTCAAATAAACCAAGCAATTAGAGGCAGATAAAACAGTGGACAACACCTGAGCACAAAAAAATAATGTTTCATTACAACAACAAAATATCTCAAATAACAACCCAGAACACATTGACGTGAAAGCTTAAAGGTCTCAAGCTCAGGTGAGACCTTACACAGTCAAATCAAATAAATAAACCAATGGGTACCCCTTTTCCCTCTGTTTTCACCCCCTAATAAAATCTCTTATGATGATCCCCCTTCCAAAGAGATGGCCATTGGGGTTGTTGAACCCCAAATCTGTTACCAATCGATGAAACGGTCTTGTATCCAGCTGCCTCAACACCCCGAGCTGAGAAATGTTCACAGAACAGGACAGCACTCCGTGCCGGTACATTCGTCTTCCTTTCCTTCTCCTCAACTAAAAAATTTGGCAAATAGACGACTAATTGGTCATCAGCGAAGCGACGATGGGCTCTGCGAGTCAATCAATACTCGCAATAAGAATGAACAAAAAGGTATTTATAACAAACACAACTCGTAATAATAATAATAATAAAACACTTAAGAATAAAATTCAATGGTAAAGACAGATGTGACACAAAATAATTAACACACGCACGGACGCGACACACACACGCACACACGAAGGTGGATACTTCGAGACCTGATGAAGGTGGATGATTCTCACCGAGCTGGGAGTGAACAGACGCATGTGTGAGTGTACCAGGTGGATTGAGGATGTCACCACCAATGACGACACTCCGTGAGGACAAACTGAGACACGGATCCATGAGCCAGAAAATAGGTCATCCACCTGTCACGCGCGAGACGGGTGTACACACATACCGAGTCATGAATAACGAGAAAGATCAATCAGAGATTGCAGACAAATGCCACAACTGTTTTTGTGGAGTGTTGTGTGGTGTTTGTTTACTGGTGTGTTACGAATTAATAAGAAGACATAATTAGAACTGACACTTTATAACTGCTGGCAGTGATGAGACGCGTAACAAGACATGTCCCGCTTTGATCAGACACCTGATCCCTTTGATCTGAATCCGTCCACAACTTCTTGAGATATCTTTCTCACAGACAGACAGACAAACAAACAGACGGATCGGGATGAAAACTTAACCGAAGGTGAACGGAAGTAATAACACGAGATGTTGCTTGCTCCCAAAAACGGAGTAATTATACTCGATTTTGCATCTATTGGCGAAAGGAGAAGCGCCCGTCGTGTACGTGTGTTATAACCGAGGCGGCCACGAGCTCAAGAGAAACAAGTGTGTGAGAGAATTTTCATATCAAGTACCAACTCGAGATGTTCTGACGCCAAAGTGCTGCGGCAGAGTATCGACGTAGGATTCCTTGAGCGCGTCTCCAGCCCAGCTGATGAGGTTCCATGTAGATCATTCCACATCTGCAAAATGGCTGAGAATACTTACACCGAAACGAAACTGCAACGGTGTCTTGAACATCAGTTCATAACTAAAAGAGAAAAACATCTGCGAAGAAGGAGAAAGTACCGGACGAGGGGGCTACACTGGAGATGGGCCAACGCAGCCGTACCTGCTAACGGTCGCTGGAGAGGCTTGCTCGAGGTCGGCTGCTCGAAGATCAGGCTCATCGTGCTGCTCATCTGAATGATCTCACCACTCATCAGGCATAGCTACAAAGAAAACAAGCAGCGGAAGAGGAGGATGCGACGGCTGAGGACAATGAGTACCAAAACCATTCATTCGCACACGACTTGCCCGACGTCTTCGTGTTACTGTTCGTATAAATGGTTCTCAAAACTAAAAGGGCAGACGATTGATTGTTTAAAAATGCACAGCAAGAAAGCTGGAAGCATTGCAAACCAACATCTCTGTTCCTGGGTCTGAATCCCGACCGAAGCTGCTTCAACTTCGCTTCCATTTGGGAGGAATGCATTGTGGCACAAGATCATTTACGTGGGGCTAGAGAGCCTTTTGCACAACAAGATGTTCACAACAGGAGTCACCTGGAGAGTGGACAGATAAATGCTGAGCGAGAGTCTCAAAATTCCCCAGAAGAAAGGATGAGAGTGTGCGGAAAGAAAGAAAAGGAAAAATCCGCTTCAAGAGAGCAGGATAACACTTGGAAGGGTATGGGGATGAGGAAACAGCTCAACAGCTATCACGGGCTGTGAAAACGTTCACAGACAATTTTCACGACTACTTCATGTAGTCTGACACCCCCAGCTTGATCTCAACCCTTCTGTTTGTGGCTCATGGCCACCTCCTCTCATGCATAACGACTTCTTCAACTTTCGTATTCAGCCTGCAGCTTTTAACGGGATCCTCCCACCTCCTCTCCCTATCAAGGCTGCAGTGCCCCCAAGCAGTGTCTTGAACCCAGTCTTGTTCCTCATCTCGACCCAATGATCTTTCTGATTCCCTGGAAAAATCCTGTCTGTCTTTACTGATATGATTCCAACTTCTCATCTTCAGACAGGCAAACACAGCAGCCTTTTCCTTCTCTGCAGAATCTTGATTGACACACAGGAGCGATCAAAGATTCGAATACATTATGTCTTTCAACCCCGACAAATTCCACCATCTCACTATCTCCTCCAAAGGACCGTCTTCGCAAACCCTCCCTCTAATTTCGAAGAAAACCACTTGAAGAGGTTGTCACTCAACTTTTCGGTCTCATGATCAGCCATGATTTTATTGGGCAAACCACGTTTCAAAGTTGGCCTCCGAAGCCAGCTGCGACAGGCATCCTCCGTCGTACATAGTCCTTCTTGGCACACTGAAATCCTTCCTATCCACCCAAGGCCTTCATCGCAGCTGATGGAGAACTGCTCTCCCTCTGACCTGGCTCTCCTGCCTCACATCTTGCTCAGCTTGACAACCGAGAAACCAAGGCCTTCAATATCAATGGAATCTCCCGATGAAGCTGAGTCTCTGGACCCATCGCTTCGCCATCACAGTCAGGTCGTGTGTTTCACTATCTTCTACGCCTCCTTTATGGTCTTGCATCCTCTGCTCTTTGCATGCTTTCCCCCCCCCCCAGGTTTCTGCAGGACTACGCACACACAAAAAAAAACCTTCTCGCTCAATCACCCACACGGACTAAAGACTGGATAGAGGCCACAACACCGAGAGAACTACGTCCCACGCGATGCTTGCGCCGGGTGATGCGTCGACGAGAGAGAGAACAGGTTCAAGTCTTGAGACTGCCAGTCTCGGCACGGCTCAACTGACACAGGCCGGAGGGTTTTGCACGGTTTTCAGGATCCATGTTTTCATTGTGTTCCTCCAGTTACCCCTTCAGCCTTCCTTCAACACCATCATGCATATTCCTTATCCCATCATCCAAATGCCAAACAAAACTACCTTCTTGTTGTCATCCAAAACAGTATTGAGGTTTTCAATCCAGACGGCATCCACAGGCCATCGAAGATGATCCAACGGCGAAACCGACCCGTGGAAGCCGCCTGCTCTCGGAAGGTGTTCGAGAGGACGCCGTTCTTCCATTCTAACTGACCGGATCAAAGCAGCCGTACAGTTGGCCCAAGGTGATGGCCTTGGGTTGATGATACGATACTCAACGGCGAGTTCATCCATCGTTTGTGCTGCACGTTCGGGGATGGAAGAGAAAACAGCGGTGGCAACATTTCAAGGAGTCACATTAAAGGTGATCTCCACTGGGATGACACTATGGTACCCAAAAGGCACCGATGGGTCCACGAGCCTTGGACAACACCGCTTCAAACTTATGCCTTCAGAAGAAATTATAAAGGCACAAGCACATCCACACTACCTGTACTGTACACATCAAACACGTATACATCTATATTTATCCTCAGTGACAGTTTCACTTACGATCCACAAGCTTTATCAAGCCAAAAGAGAACGAGCGAGCACACCGATCCGCTTCTATGCACCACCATTCTGATCTTCACTTGCGGAAGCACAAAACCATTATTTTTGTGTTGAACAAGGAAGGCGTGCCTCGCCATTGGGTGACTGTTCGTTCCGTTCCAGCACTGTGATGATGGTGCTGAGTAGTAAAGCCAGTATTCATGTTGCCCTTTCATGTGCATGCTCGAATGTTGGGGTGTACGGGTGAGCTTTTCTTTCCGTCAGCTTTGGTTTCAACCCGTCCCCCTTTGATGTCTGTTTAATGCGTGTACTGGGTTCGGAGATCAATTGTTTCACCGGTTAAACCATCTCCCTCTTCTTTTGTACATGTCAGGTCCATTGGATCAAATTTTCATTGTCTTCACAGCCTTGTAGCATCCCTGCCTGCTTAACTGCTTGAGCATATAGCTTGCCCTTTTTGGATTTG
>JAXMNL010000568.1:28453-43195 GCA_035128595.1 Eptatretus atami
GTACCCTCTGTTCTAACTGTGTTTTTTCTCCTCCAGGTTCCTACATGGCGCACACGATCCACCATCATCCCTCCTCTCGTAAAAAAACTACCTCAATCCTGGCTCACTGATCACCTCCACTCATTCGTTTTCTGTTTTTTTTCCCCCGCCTGTGGAACAAACTTCCACATCTCGTTCTCTCTCCAGGTCTTCAAGATGACAGCTGTTCATCCACCATCTCAGATCGTCCCCAATCCAAAACCTTGATCTTTTCTACCTCTGTTAGTAAACCCTCCCCCATCAACTTCGAAGTTTCCTGTTTTTCCTTCGTGAGAGTCTTGTGCACTCCATGCATCCCTTTCCTGTCCCCTATTTATCCCCACATCCATTATTTGTTCAAGTCTCCCTTTATTGTGTCCTTCAACCCTGCCGTTATTTTTTTTTTGCCTGTTTTTAGAATTAGAAGCATGTTTAGTGTGGAATATCATTTTTGGGGAATTTTTGTTTTTTAATGATCTCACCTAAATTGTCCTGATAGCAAAGGTAAGAGCACAATTTCACCTTTTGTCAGCAGATCACTTTAAAAACTTCTCGGATCCAGATCCTCGATTCGATCTTCACCAAAATCGAATTCAATTGTCCATGCTACATACCCACCTACCACCACAAGATTCATCCGAATCTGTCAACAACTTTTTGAGATATCCTGTTATATATTCATTTTTCCCAATTTCTCAATGGTGAGGAATCACTTTAAAAATTTCGATCCAGATCCGATGTAGATCTTCACCAAAATCAATCAATTGTTCCATGCTACATACCCAACCTACCCCCAAGATTCATCCGAATCTGTCCACAATTTTTGAGATACTGTTATATATATCGTTTTAGCTCGATCTCTCAATGGTGAGGAATCACTTTTAAAAATTCTCGGATCCAGATCGGATTCGATCTTCACCAAAATCGAATCAATTGTTCCTTGCTACATACCCAACTACACCAAGATTCATCCGAATCTGTCAACAACTTTTTGAGATATCCTGTTAATTATCGTTTTACCCGATCTCTCAATGGTGAGGAATCACTTAAAAATTCTCGGATCCAGATCCCGATTCGATCTTCACAAAATCGAATCAATTGTTCCATGCTACATACCCAACCTACCCCCAAGATTCATCCTAATCTGTCACAAAATTTTTGAGAACCTGTTATATATATCATTTTGCCCGATCTCTCAATGGTGAGGAATCACTTAAAAAATTCTCGGATCCAGATCGGATTCGATATTTACCAAAATCGAATCAATTGTTCCTGCTACATACCCACCTACCCACCAAGATTCATCGAATCTGTCACAACTTTTTGAGATATCTGTTATATATCATTTTAGCCCGATCTCTCAATGGTGAGGAATCACTTAAAAATTATTCGGTCCAGATCGGATTCGATATTTACCAAAATCGAATCAATTGTTCAGCTACATACCCAACCTACCCACCAAGATTCATCCGAATCTGTCCACACTTTTTGAGATATCCTGTTATATATATCGTTTTTGCCCGATCTCTCAATGGTGAGGAATCACTTAAAAAACTTCTGGATACAGATCCGATTCGATCTTCACCAAAATCGAATCAATTGTTCCATGCTACATACCCAACCTACCCACCAAGATTCATCCGAATCTGTCGAAAACTTTTTGAGATATCCTGTTATATATCATTTTTAGCCCGATCTCTCAATGGTGAGGAATCACTTTAAAATTCTCGGATCCAATCCGGATTCGATCTTCACCAAAATCGAATCAATTGTTCCTTGCTACATACCCAACCTACCCGCCAAGATTCATCCAATCTGTCAACAACTTTTTGAGATATCCTGTTATACATCGTTTTTGCCCGATCTCTCAATGGTGAGGAATCACTTAAAAAATTCTCGGATCCAGATCCGGATTCGATATTTACCAAATCGAATCAATTGTTCCTTGCTACATACCCACCTACCCACCAATATCATCCGAATCTGTCAAAACTTTTTGAGATATCCTGTTATATATATCGTTTTAGCCCGATCTCTCAATGGTGAGGAATCACTTAAAAAATTCTTGGATCCAGATCCGATTCGATCTTCACCAAAATCGAATCAATTGTTCATTGCTACATACCAACCTACCCACCAAGATTCATCCGAATCTGTCAAAACTTTTAGATATCCTGTTATATTTATATTTTAGCCCGATCTCTCAATGGTGAGGAATCACTTAAAAATTCTCGGATCCAGATCCGGATTCGTATCTTCACCAAAATCGAATCAATTGTTCCTTGCTACTACCCACCTACCACCAACGATTCATCCGAATCTGTCAAACTTTTTGAGATATCCTGTTATATATATCGTTTTAGCCGATCTCTCAATGGTGAGGAATCACTTAAAAAATTCTGGATCCAGATCGATTCGATCTTCACCAAAATCGAATCAATTGTTCATGCTACATACCCAACCTACCCACAAGATTCATCCGAATCTGTCAAAACTTTTTGAGATATCACTGTTATAATTATCTTTTAGCCCGATCTCTCAATGGTGAGGAATCACTTTAAAAATTCTCGGATCCAGATCCTGATTCGATCTTCACCAAAATCGAATCAATTGTTCCATGCTACATACCCAACCTACCTCACCAAGATTCATCCGAATCTGTCAACAACTTTTTGAGATATCCTGTTATATATCGTTTTTATCCCGATTCTCAATGGTGAGGAATCACTTTTAAAAATCTCGGATCCAGATCCTGATTCGATCTTCACCAAAATCGAATCAATTGTTCCATGCTAAATACCCAACCTACTCACCAAGATTCATCCGAATCTGTCAACAACTTTTTGAGATATCCTGTTAATATCGTTTATACCAATTCTTCAATGGTGAGAATCACTTTTTAAAATTCTCGGATCCAGATCCTGATTGATCTTCACCAAAATCAATCAATTGTTCCATTGCTACATACCCAACCTACCCCCAAGATTCATCCGAATCTGTCCACAACTTTTTGAGATATCTGTTAATATATCGTTTTAGCCCGATCTCTCAATGTGAGGAATCACTTTAAAAATTCTCGGATCCAGATCCGGATTCGATCTTCACCAAAACGAATCAATTGTCCTTGCTACATACCCAACCACTCACCAAGATTCATCCGAATCTGTCAACAACTTTTTGAGATATCCTGTTAATATCGTTTATCCCATTCTCAATGGTGAGGAATCACTTTTAAAATTCTCGGATCCAGATCCGATTTGATCTTCACCAAAATCGAATCAATTGTTCATGCTACATACCCAACCTACCCCAAGATTCATCCAATCTGTCAACAATTTTTGAGATATCCTGTTATATATATCATTTTTGCCCGATCTCTCAATGGTGAGGAATCACTTAAAAAATTTCGATCCAGATCCGGATTCGATATTTACCAAAATCGAATCAATTGTTCCAGCTGCATACCAACCTACCCACCAAATTCATCCGAATCTGTCCAACAACTTTTGAGATATCCTGTTATATATATCGTTTTTGCCCGATCTCCAATGGTGAGGAATCACTTAAAAAATTCTCGGATCAGATCCGGATTCGATCTTCACCAAAATCGAATCAATTGTTCCATGCATACCCAACCTACCCACCAAGATTCATCCGAATCTGTCAAAACTTTTGAGATATCCTGTTATATATTTCATTTTAGCCCGATCTCTCAATGGTGAGGATCACTTTAAAATCTCTGGATCCAGATCCGGATTCGATCTTCACCAAATCGAATCAATTGTTCCTGCTACATACCCAACCTACCCCCAAGATTCATCCTAATCTGTCAACAACTTTTTGAGATATCCTGTTAACTCGTTTTGCCCGATCTCTCAATGGTGAGATCACTTAAAAAAAATCTCGGATCCAGATCCGATTCGATATTTACCAAAATCGAATCAATTGTTCCTTGCTACATACCCACCTACCCACCAAATTCTCCGAATCTGTCAAAACTTTTTGAGATATCCTGTTATATTATCGTTTTAGCCCATCTCTCAATGGTGAGGAATCACTTAAAAAAATTCTGGATCCAGATCCTGATTCGATCTTACCAAAATCGAATCAATTGTTCTTGCTACATACCCAACCTACCCACCAAGATTCATCCGAATCTGTCAAAACTTTTTAGATATCCTGTTATATATATCATTTTATCCCGATCTCTCAATGGTGAGGAATCACTTTAAAAAATTCTCGGATCCAGATCCGGATTCGATCTTCACCAAAATCGAATCAATTGTTCCATGCTACATACCAACCTACTTACCAAGATTCATCCGAATCTGTCAACAACTTTTTGAGATATCTGTATATATCGTTTTATCCCGATCTCCAATGGTGAGGAATCACTTTAAAAATTCTCGGATCCAGATCCTGATTTGATCTTTCACCAAAATCAATCAATTGTTCCATGCTACATACCCAACCTACCCCCCAAGATTCATTCGAATCTGTCCACAACTTTTTGAGATATCCTGTTATATATATCGTTTTAGCCCGATCTCTCAATGGTGAGGAATCACTTTTAAAAATTCTCGGATCCAGATCCGGATTCGATCTTCACCAAAATCGAATCAATTGTTCCTTGTACATACCCAACCTACTCACCACGATTCATCCGAATCTGTCAACAACTTTTGAGATATCCTGTTAATATCGTTTTATCCCGATTCTCAATGGTGAGGAATCACTTTTTAAAATTCTCGGATCCAGATCCGATTTGATCTTCACCAAAATCGAATCAATTGTTCCATGCTACATACCCAACCTACCCCCAAGATTCATCCAATCTGTCACAATTTTTGAGATATCCTGATATATATCTTTTGCCCGATCTCTCAATGGTGAGGAATCACTTAAAAAAATTTCGGATCCAGATCCGGATTCGATTTTACCAAATCGAATCAATTGTTCCAAGCTCATACCCAACCTACCCACCAAATTCATCCGAATCTGTCCACAACTTTTTGAGATATCCTGTTATATATATCGTTTTTGCCCGATCTCTCAATGGTGAGGAATCACTTAAAAATTCTGGATCAGATCCGGATTCGATCTTCACCAAAATCGAATCAATTGTTCCATGCTACATACCCAACCTACCCACCAAGATTATCCGAATCTGTCAACAACTTTTTGAGATATCCTGTTATATATCATTTTACGATCTCTCAATGGTAGGAATCACTTTTAAAATCCTCGGATCCAGATCCGGATTCGATCTTCACCAAAATCGAATCAATTGTTCCTTGCTACATACCCAACCTACCCCAAGATTCATCCATCTGTCAACAACTTTTGAGATATCCTGTTATAATCGTTTTTGCCCACTCTCAATGGTGAGGAATCACTTTAAAAAAATTCTTCGGATCCAGATCCGATTCGATATTTCACAAAATCGAATCAATTGTTCCTTGCTACATACCCACCTACCCACCAAATTCATCCGAATCTGTCAAAACTTTTTGAGATATTCTGTTAATATATCGTTTTAGCCCATCTCTCAATGGTGAGAATCACTTAAAAAAATTCTTGATCCAGATCCTGATTCGATCTTCACCAAAATCGAATCAATTGTTCTTGCTACATACCCAACCTACCCACCAAGATTCATCCGAATCTGTCAAAACTTTTTAGAGATATCCTGTTATATATATCTTTTATCCCGATCTCTCAATGGTGAGGAATCACTTAAAAATTCTCGGATCCAGATCCTGATTCGATCTTCACCAAAATCGAATCAATTGTTCCATGCTACATACCCAACCTACACCAAGATTCATCCGAATCTGTCAACAACTTTTTGAGATATCTGTTATATTATCGTTTTACCCGATTCTCTCAATGGTGAGGAATCACTTTAAAAATTCTCGGATCCAGATCCTGATTCGATCTTCACCAAAATCAATCAATTGTTCCATGCTACATACCCAACCTACCCGCCAAGATTCATTTCGAATCTGTCCACAACTTTTTGAGATATCCTGTTATATATATCGTTTTAGCCGATCTCTCAATGTGAGGAATCACTTTTAATATCCCGGATCCAGATCCCGATTTGATCTTCACCAAAATCGAATCAATTGTTCCTTGTTACATACCCAACTAACCACCAAAGTCATTTGAATCTGTCAAACAACTTTTTGAGATATCCTGTTATATATATCGTTTTAAGCCCGATCTCCAATGGTGAGAATCACTTAAAAAAATTCTCTGATAAAGATCCGATTCGATCTTCACAAAATCGAATCAATTGTTCATTGCTACATACCCAACCTACCCACAAGATCATCCGAATCTGTCAACAACTTTTGAGATATCCTGTTATATATATCTTTTAGCCCGATCTCTCAATGGTGAGGAATCACTTAAAAAATATCTCTGATCCAGATCCGTTCGATCTTACCAAAATCGAATCAATTGTTCATTGCTACATACCCAACCTACCCACCAAGATCATCCGAATCTGTCAAACTTTTTGAGATATCCTTTATATATATCGTTTTACCTGATCTCTCAATGGTGAGAATCACTTTAAAAAATTCTCGGATACCAGATCCGGATTGATCTTCATAAAATCGAATCAATTGTTCCTTGCTACATACCCACCTACCCACCAGATTCATCGAATCTGTCAACAACTTTTTGAGATATCCTGTTATATATCGTTTTTACCCGATCTTCTCAATGGTGAGGAATCACTTTTAAAAAATTCTCGGATAAAGATCCGGATTCGATCTTCACCAAATCGAATCAATTGTTCTTGCTACATACCCAACACCCACCAAGATTCATTCGAATCTGTCAACAACTTTTGAGATATCCTGTTATATATCGTTTTAGCCGATCCTCAATGGTGAGGAATCACTTAAAAATTCTCGGATCCAGATCCGGATTCGATCTTCACCAAAATCGAATCAATTGTTCATGCTACATACCAACTACCACCAAAATTCATCCTAATCTGTCAAAACTTTTTGAGATATCCTGTTATATATATCGTTTTAACCGATCTCTCAATGGTGAGAATCACTTAAAAAAATTCTCTGATCCAGATCCCGATTCGATCTTCACCAAAATCGAATCAATTGTTCATTGCTACATACCCAACTACCACAAATTCATCCGAATCTGTCCATAAACTTTTTGAGATATCCTGTTATATAATATCGTTTAGCCGATTCTCAATGGTGAGGAATCACTTAAAAATTCTCGGAATCAGATCCGGATTCGATCTTCACCAAAATCGAATCAATTGTTCCACGCTACATACCCAACTACCCACCACAGATTCATCCGAATCTGTCAAACACTTTTTAGATATCCTGTTATATATATCGTTTTATCCCATTTCTCAATGGTGAGGAATCACTTTTAAAAATTCTCGGATCCAGTCCCGATTTGATCTTCACCAAAATCGAATCAATTGTTCCTTGCTACATACCCAACCTACCCGCCAAGATTCATCCTAATCTGTCAAAACTTTTTGAGATATCCTGTTATATATCGTTTTATCCCAATTCTCAATGGTGAGGAATCACTTTTTAAAAATTCTCGGATCCAGTCCCGATTTGATCTTCACCAAAATCGAATCAATTGTTCCATGCTACATACCCAACCTACCCCCAAGATTCATCCAATCTGTCAACAACTTTTTGAGATATCCTGTTATATATCGTTTTTTCCCGATCTCTCAATGTGAAAAATCACTTAAAAAATTCTCGGATCCAGATCCGATTCATCTTCACCAAAATCGAATCAATTGTTCCGCTACATACCCAACCTACCCACCAAGTTCATTCGAATCTGTCAACAACTTTTTTAGATATCCTGTTATATATATCGTTTTATCCCGATCTTCTCAATGGTGAGGATCACTTTTAAAAAATTCTCGATCCAGTCCCGATTCGATCTTCACCAAAATCGAATCAATTGTTCCATGCTACATACCCACCTACCCACCAACATTCATCCGAATCCGTCAAAACTTTTGAGATATCCTGTTATATATATCGTTTTACCCCGATCTCTCAATGGTGAGGAATCACTTAAAAAAATTTCGGATCCAGATCCGGATTCGATTCTTCACCAAAATCGAATCAATTGTTCTTGCTACATACCCCACCTTCCCACCAAATTCATCCGAATCTGTCCACAACTTTTTGAGATATCCTGTATATATATCGTTTCAGCCGATCTCTCAATGTGAGGAATCACTTTTAATATCCTCGGATCCAGATCCGGATTCGATCTTCACCAAAATCGAATCAATTGTTCCTTGTTATACCCAACCTACCCACCAAGAGTCATTGAATCTGTCAACAACTTTTTGAGATATCCTGTTATATATATCGTTTTAGCCCGATCTCTCAATGGTGAGGAATCACTTAAAAAATTCTCTGATAAGATCCGATTCGATCTTCACCAAATCGAATCAATTGTTCATTGCTACATACCCAACCTACCCACCAAATTCATCCGAATCTGTCAAAACTTTTTGAGATATCCTGTTATATATATCGCTTTTAGCCCGATCTCTCAATGGTGAGAATCACTTTTTAAAAAATTCTCGGATACAGATCCGGATTCGATCTTCACCAAAATCGAATCAATTGTTCCTTGCTACATACCCAACCTACCCACCAACATTCATCCGAATCTGTCCCCAACTTTTGGATATCCTGTTATATATATCGTTTATCCGATCTCTCAATGGTGAGGAATCACTTAAAAAATTCTCGGATCCAGATCCGATTCGATCTTCACCAAAATCGAATCAATTTTTCCTTGCTGCATACCCAACCTACCCACCAAGATTCATCCGAATCTGTCGAAACTTTTTGAGATATCCTGTTATAATCATTTTAGCCCGATCTCTCAATGGTGAGGAATCACTTTTAAAATTCTCGGATACGATCCTGATTCGATCTTCACCAAAATCGAATCAATTGTTCCATGCTACATACCCAACCTACCCACCAACATTCATCCGAATCTGTCAACACTTTTTGAGATATCCTGTTATATATATCATTTTAGCCCGATCTCTCAATGGTGAGGAATCACTTTAAAAAATTCTCGGATCCAGATCCGGATTCGATCTTCACCAAAATCGAATCAATTGTTCCATGCTACATACCCCACCTACCCACCAACATTCATCCGAATCTGTACACAACTTTTTGAGATATCCTGTTATATATCGTTTTAGCCCGATCTCTCAATGGTGAGGAATCACTTAAAAAATTCTCGGATCCAGATCCGGATTCGATCTTCACCAAAATCGAATCAATTGTTCCTTACTACATACCCAACCTACCACCAAGATTCATCCGAATCTGTCAACAACTTTTTGAGATATCCTGTTATATATCGTTTTATCCCATTCTCAATGGTGAGGAATCACTTTTAAAAATTCTCGGATCCAGATCCCGATTCGATCTTCACCAAAATCGAATCAATTGTTCCTTGCTACATACCCAACCTACCCACCAAGATTCATCCGAATCTGTCAAACTTTTTGAGATATCCTGTTATACATCGTATTTTGCCCGATCTCTCAATGGTGAGGAATCACTTAAAAAAAATCTCGGATCCAGATCCTGATTCGATCTTCACAAAATCGAATCAATGTTCCATTGCTACATACCCAACCTACCCACCAAGATTCATCCGAATCTGTCAACAACTTTTTGAGATATCCTGTTTATAATCGTTTTATCCCAATCTCTCAATGGTGAGGAATCACTTTAAAAAATTCTCGGATCCAGATCCGGATTTGATTTCACCAAAATCGAATCAATTGTTCCATGCTACATACCCAACCTACCACCAACATTCATCCGAATCTGTCCACAACTTTTGAGATATCCTGTTATATATATCGTTTTAGCCCGATTCTCAATGGTGAGGAATCACTTAAAAAAAATCTCGGATCCAGATCCTGATTCGATCTTCCACAAAATCGAATCAATTGTTCCTTGCTACATACCCAACCTACCCACCAAATTCATCGAATCTGTCAACAACTTTTGAGATATCCTGTTATATATACGTTTAGCCCGATCTCTCAATGGTGAGGAATCACTTTAAAAATTCTCGGATCCAGATCCGGATTCGATCTTCACCAAAATCGAATCAATTGTTCATGCTGCATACCCCACCTACCCCACAACTTCAACCGAATCTGTCACAACTTTTGAGATATCCTGTTATATATATCGTTTTAGCCCGATCTCTCAAGTTGAAAAATCACTTAAAAATTCTAGAATCCAGATCCGGATCTTCATCAAAATCTAACTATTTCGCGGTGTCCCATTACCAAGATGCCGCCAATATTTCGTCCGAATCCAATGCACAACCTTTTAGATAGTTTTGTTCACAAACAGACAAACAAATAAGAAGATGCCGTGCGAAGCACTACTTGTCAAATCCATCAAACAAATTTGACTTTCAAAATAATTGGTGTTTGAAGTCAATGCCAAAAGTGCAAATCCTCTTCAAACTTCAGTCAATTGGATGAAATTGCCATTTTAGAAATTTGGTCTATGTTGACTTTCGGCCCATGTTGACCTCAAATATAATTCTTCTTTAATTCAGTGACGATGTGGAAGTGTGAACTGAATTCTTCGACGCCTGAAATGCAAATCTCTTTCAATTTCCATCAGTCAATGGGAGAAATTGAGGCATTTTAGAAATTCCACAGGAGTTGTTGACTTTGGTCTATGTTGACATTTTGGTCCATGTTGACCTCAAAAATGATTGTTGATCTGAATTCAGTGTTATGCCTAAAATATATATTAATTCTCTCTTAAAATTTCCAGTCTCAGATTCTAGAATAATTGAAGATTTTAGAAATCTCACCTAAGTTGTTGATCTTTTGTGCAATGATGACCTCAAAAACAATTGTGTGGTTGAATTTCGATACCAATTATGCAACTCCTCTTCAAATGTTTGGGTCATATAGATGAAAATTGAGGATTTTAGAAAAGTTGTTGATCTTTGTGTGTATTCTTGTGTATAAAGTTCTGTAATAAGTACGCGAACCCGACAAACTCCTTAAAGGTAAAGAAAGTCATTTTTCATTTTCCATCCGTGGCTCAAAACTGCACCAGTTAGCAGCAAATGCAACTTCCGTAAATTTTCCAGGTGGGAGTCAGCCGCGTCTTATCCCATGATCGGTCAAAATGCGGTGTGACGTCACAGTCAATGTTGCTATTAAACACACCTGCCTCCACGAAATGGAGTGAAACGTTCACTGAACAGTGAAACTGGGAACATACCTGTAAATAATGATTGGATTATATATATCGGAATTCCCAGTTCTTGAAATGTGACTGTTGTTCCATCTTAGGGCGTGCGGTCGTAATCATATTAAACCGGATGAAAGTTCCGTACCTCGAGATAATACTGCATGACGGAGGTGAGCTCCTCCAGGTCATGAACTTCATCGTAGACACGGGGTGTCCACCTGGCTTGAGATAGTCACCGAAGAACAAGGCACGGACGTCCTCGTCCTGACCTTACCAATGGAGTGAGATGTCCGAGAACCTGAGGTCACAGCAAGTTAAAAGAATCTTGTAAAACTCCAACTGCACTTCATCATTGGTGGTATTTATCGGTGTTCATCGATATGGAAAAGCAAACCATCCCCCCCACAACATATCAACAAACCTTGTCCACACTTTGGTCGAGGTATCCAGTGGTCGTTTCACAGACGATGTTGAAGAAAGCCTGCTGGTCCTCACGGTCAACGAGCGGTCGTAGAAAACCCGGTACACCTCATGGATCCATAGGCGAATCAGTTTGTCACCATCCTGGGGGTAAAACAAGATGCTTGGGTTTGATTCGGGCTCAACATCCGTGCCGAGGCTTCGTCGGTCAGAGGACGTTCAACATCCACAACTAGCCGTTCCATCCCTCGAGGAGGACAGTGAGGCAAAGCCGTTTCCTTCCCAACAGGATTTGAACCTGTAATCTCCGGATTACAAAACAGAAGCTCAGCCAATTCAACAAACCCAGAACCCTGCGCAGCTTGTGGCAAGGATCTGATTGGACAAGCAAAGACCAAAATGAGGCCACCATCCTCTTCAATCTCGTTCTTCCTTCAATCCAGACTGTTCACACATCTCATCCACCCACTCTCAACTCAAACTAAAACCATGATCTTTACTAGCCCGTTAACCTCCACCCCTCCCAATCCAATCTCCTTCCAAATTTTCCAGTTTTTCCTTCCTGAGAGTTTGGCTTCTGTATCCATCTTGTCCACCTCACACTTCCCCTCTCTCCTCCGCACTTCCCTTATTTGGCAGGTCTCCCTAGATTTATCCTTCACCCCTGCTGGTAGTGTTTGTTCTGCTGCGTCCTCATCCGTCCACTGTGCCAGCTCTTCGACGAGCCTTGACTCCGTCTCCAATTTTTTTAAAAAAACAACTTCGCCGCAATCAGGAACCACTTGTTGAGCTACATCGGGTGGACAACAATGGGTTACATGTTGAGCATCGTTCAAGGGTCATGCACATGGAGTCTCAAACGAGCGGACCATGATTCGGGTCCAAAGCCTGCACACACGTGATATCATCCTCCTTGGGTGGACACGGAGCACACGAGACGTTTCTCAAGGTCACCTGTAAGTGCGAGGCCGGCAGAGCAACACCCCTGGACGACGCCGTGCGAAGTCTCTCAAATTGAAGATGTAGTGGGACTTTGACGGTGTCGGTAGAAAGGTTTCCATCGTTGCCTTGTAAACGGCCAACGTGGCCTGGATCATCATTTTTCCAAACCTGGACAAATGAACATTGCCAATCAAACTATTGATTATTACACCGACTTGTCAGTAAAACCCATCGGGTCTCATTTCTTCCCATCCCTGACTGCTCATACCTCCTCACCTCCACATCACCCCGAAGTTTTCCTCTTATTATCTTCCTTCTGATCTCAATATCAATTTTATCCATTTACACATTCTTCCCAACGTATGTAACTCCGTGCCACTCCGTCAAACAACTAAGGCTCGGAGCACAAACTGCAAGCGTCCCTCCTCGACATCTGATCCATGATATTCATGAAAAACAAATTGTGAAAACGTGCAAGTAAATAAATAAATAAATAACCAACCAACCAACCAAGAAACTGCACCTTAAAAAGGAACCGCCAAAACCTTTGCTGAAGTGCCGGTCAGCGATGCTGCCAAAGATCTGGTCATCGTGTCGTCATCAAACGAGTCGATGGAGACAATGTTGAGGTGGCGGACAAACGTCCTGCAGGTGCAAACATTAAAAAAACTTCCTCATTCAGACGATACATTTACACAAATTCTGCAGATTTCCACCAAGACGCGTCCAGGACGGGCCGATCCACACAAAACGCCATCCTCTCGCGTACCCGTGATGTTGCTGCGGCCTCCTCCAGGAGGTCCCATTGCGCGACCGAGGACGACGTCCTCCGATATCGAGGCGTGATGTGCTTTTAGGTCGTACCAGTGACCGTGGTCCACCCACTGGCGGAGCAGCTCAATGGGTGGCTGGGCTCCGTACACCTCTTTGGCTGGCATGTTCAAGTCATCTGACACACGACAAGCCCGGTATCCATGGTGAACGCAGTATTTAATGAAACAAGGACAAATGTGTCCAAGAGCCGCGTCCTAAAGGTTTTGTCTTCACCAGAAGAACAAGAACAGAACAAGAAGAGGAAGAAAAAAAACAAAACAAAAACAACAACAACTTCGTATTTCTCACGTGCCTTGATTAGCCAATAGCGAGACCCGTCATAGTGTATTACGTATTACGAATAAGTGTATTTACGAAATAAATAGTATATTTACGAAATTACAATACGATAAATGGAATAATCTTTAAATAGTAACGTGAACTTTTCGAAACTTTAAAGCAAATGTCGAATATATTTAAAAGTTCATGATAGACGCTCTAAGGCACCGTCAATGCGAGGATGTGTCCAGGTGTTTAGTATTTAAGGAGATCCGGATCCTGTATATAAAAGAGCCACGTCCAAAAGTTTGTCTTCACCAGAAGAAGAAGAACAACGCGGAGCTCTCTTAGAGCCACGTTCGCTACGCGAGACGCGGCTAAAAAATAAAACATTATTCGCGTTATTATAATATTATAAGGGGGTAGTTATAGTTAGTCAGTCATTGAGTTGTGTGTGATGTTCGTGTTTCGATTGATTAGAAAACCACCAACGAACAGGACAGCCTTGCGGCCCGTCGTGGCCCGTACACATCCTTGCGACGCCTTTCCAGGCGCGACACCACAACATCCTGCGTCTTCGCGGCTGATGTGCGGAGCTGAGAAGCTGAGGTGTTCGCGGCGTAGCGATCTCGGGGAAGACGCAGGAGAAGGCTGTTCACGAGCGCACTTCCCTGTGCCGGTGGGGCCGACGAACAGGAGGGGCTCGGAGCTCGAGATGAGCAGTTAGGAAGAACTTGTCGCGCGTCCTCCAACGTCGGGACAATCACATCTGAACGCCAACCGAGGCGCATGCTTCGGTTCACTGTTGGAGGATTCACGGGGGGGGGGGGGGAAGAAACTTCGGTGGATTTCAAAATAGTGCTCTACCTTGGCCTGCTGCAATCACAGCCTCCTCGTTGCCGATGGAGCTCGTCCAGTGGTTCCACCGGCACCGCGCGTCTATGAGTGTATAACGTACACCGGACCTATCCGC
>JAXMNL010000571.1:0-19512 GCA_035128595.1 Eptatretus atami
AAAAACGAGAAGATAAACATAAAAGCTTCACTAAAAATAAATTTGTGTTTTAATTTCGACTGTAACACAACGATTTATTCGCGGAATTCTTCAATTCAAAGGTAATTACTTGCTCGAAGGTAAAACGGTGCAACATTGGTTCAGTTTGAAAAGCCGATTTCCTTGATCCGATTTAGCACGACCCATGCCTTTTTTCGCGATGAACATTTTATTGGACCTCAAACGATCGCAATTATAATGGGGCCACGCTGTCGTTGTTTTAATTATCATTATGAAGTATTATGTACTGTACATAATTGTATGTGCTATTTTTATACGACTGGCGCGCTACGTCCGGCTATATCACTTGGTGATAGGAATTTTTCAGTACCATTATAATGAGCTGGCTGATCTGTCGTATAATGCGATCACCGTCGTAATATGCGATAGGGACCACCCACCGTCAGTATATGCGATCCCGTCGTTGCCCGAAACATCGTTATGCCGGCGCAATACTGTAATATTTATTTATGTATATGTATATATATATATGTATAATATGTATATATTTTATATATGTATATAAAGCATGTATATATGAATGTATATATCTATTGATGTATATATATGTTGTTAGTCCATGAGGCCGAGCCAAAATTTTGGTCCATTGGTACCAAACAAAGTGCCTGTTTCGCTAGTCAAGTTTTTTTGTAAAGATGGTCCTGGGGTATAAAATCACTTGATAGCAGGAAATATCGGTAGCTTGTATCGTGTAATGGCACTGTTTTACGCGACGCCCCTCTTGCACAAAATCGAAGATTTTCGATAATTTTTATACACCCCATGGGGAAATTTTTTTTGGAAGTTTGGGGAGCGTTTTATACTGTTAATAATACTTTTAATGTGTAATAATCTATAATATCAAAAAAGAAAGCTCATGAGTACAGTTATAGTCGTATAAAACATAAGAAGAAAATCAAAACATCACTAGACACCAACATGAATATGCGGACCCTTTGATGCGAAAAAACAAATGTTTTTTCTTCACTTAGAAAAAATGTGTCTTCCAACATGTAGAACGACATTAGAAAACTTCAATCTTCAAGGCACTATAATAAAGTACCTTGAATACGTCTTAATAATAATTTGAACGCTTGTCAAAATAAATGACACCTACATATAATAGGAAACAAATTCTATCATAGAAAATATGTATTATGTGCTTTCGACATCAAGTTGAATCATTTGGTCAGATTTCAAATGTCGCAGCTGTAACAGCAACACAGCAAATAAAATATACAGGCATGTTTATAAGACAAACACATTATTATTGTTATTCAAACACAATAATGAAAAGTACACAATCTTGGAATATTTGAACTAATAGTCTTCAGTTTTCCATAATCGTCTTCGCTTGGCTCAGCTCCATTTTCGCTGTCTGTACCGTCGTTCTTGGTTGGTTTTCAACATGGTGCCAAACTACAAATGTCAGAACACTTATCCATTTTGCAGCACAGGGGACATTGAAGGAAACTCGACAGGACTTCCGACATTTGCAGGACAGCACTCAAGAACAGCGTCGGGGCCGGGTGCAACCATCCATGCCAAGTCTAACGGCTATACGTGTCTGTCATCACCATCGCCAACGAATTTCCAGCCATAGCTGCAGGATTGGGCGTCTTGGGATCGGTTCATCAAACTCTGTCTCCAAATTGCGGTTGTTTTGATAATTTGCTCACCGTGCAATGTTTTCCAAGACAATCTGAACATGGCGGTAACTGGTAGGACTCTTTCTCACCTTTCTTTGCACAAAATAGTTTTTGTACCGAAACTTGCGTTGACTGAAGCATCTCCAGATGTAGCATCATAACAGGCACACAAAACGTTCCCAATCGAGCTTGAAGAGAAGACGAAAGGACTACACTGTTGGCCAAGCTCCTTAAAGAGACTCTGGAAATTCTGATTTGCCTTTGACGGCAGTTTGAATCTTTCATTTTCCCACAACCTGCGAAGGCACTGACGGAGTCCCAACCAGTGAAAGCGTGGCATCCAATAACTGCCTCTGAGACCATCAGATCCATTCATGTTTGACAACAGCTGTGATGTCTATGTATGTGTGCGAGTTTTAGTCCCAACATTTCTGATAGAGGGCAGTAATTTGTGTACAGAACGCCAATGCTCAAAAGGAAGACATCTGGTCGTCCGCCACAAAGATTACAGCTGCAACTTCTGGTGTAACTTGCGTGTTTTCCATGAAGCAGTACCCTCGTGTCTGCTTTCTTTCTTGCTGGCAGCAAAGCTCCGGTACATCTTCAACTGCTGAGTCAGTAATTTTGATGCACCGTCTCCTTGAGGTTACAACAATGCTTTGATGGGCAAATAATGACCTTGAATGTGGGATGTTGCCATTCCTGAAACAGAAATTCAAATGAGTTCAGTCTTGTTGTCACTACTCTGCAAGGTAACTTTCTCACTGACGGACATATTTGTTGGGAGTTATACTTCGTTGACTGTAATGCCCTGGATTCTGATTCGTCTCGCTCTTCTCGTGATGTTTTATGCTGTGTGGTTGAATACACATCAAAACACGATTGTCAAATCCTAGTACTGTGTTGGCACCTTCCGCTAATTGCAGAAAGAAGCAGGTGTTTTGCAATGTTCCAAATGTTTTCTGGTGCCCCCTTCATCTTTTGACCAAAGCCATGCCATCAAATAATCGGTGGCTGATGGTGTGGGAATGTTCTCTGCTTGTGCATCTTTTTTGTAATTGCTCTGGCCAAACACAGCTTTGTTTGTCCTTCCTGATACCTCCCATCTTCACAAGGCCTAGAACCATGGCAGCGGACTAGGGATGTGAGGACATCTTTCATATCCAGGTTCTTTCTTGTTTTTTTGTGCAATGAGTACCATTTGCCCAAACAAATTTCGGTCTGCTTTCAGAATCATTTCTTTCCATTGAAGAAACTTTCTGCTGCTTCTTGGTCATATCTGAAAAGGTCTTGAGCCTCAGTTTGGAAATGGATCATGAAATTCACGACTGGTGGACTTGATTCGAGTCTTTCAGACTTAAAGCTCTATAAGCTGGCCTCACCACGCTTTTCTGCTTCTAGCAAATGTGTGGCAATCTGCCTTGTTGCAGCAGCAGCTGTAGACAGACTGACTCGTTCTTGTTGATTTTCTTCAAAGGGATTCCCAGTTTTGCAGGGTTTCTACAACAGCATTGACAGACAGTTCATCCTTTTTAATTCTGCCTGTTCTGTAACTCTACAATGTCCATGATCAACATTTTGCCTGTGACTAACACGTCTCGGAGATTGACGCAAGAAGGATGACCGGTGATTCTGCTGTCCAGGAAGAACGCGACCTCACTGCACCAAGGTTTGAGACTATACTTGCGCACTCCTCCCGCTACTTTTGTGTCCACGATTGGCTGTCTCTTTTCAATTGTCTGGTCAGGGTTCTTAAAGGCAAAGGGGTTCTTTTTCTCCTAGTGGACAGAAAACTCTCCTCAAGGAAGTGTTGAAGCACTTCTGGGATGGTCATTTCTGAGCTGGGACATTTCAGCGTAGTATACTGGAAGGTAACCGGGCATAATTCTGTCGGTCTAGGCGAAGCACGCAGACAATCATGCCACGAACTGCAGCCATGGTGCAAATTCCAATCAGCTTCTCTGGGAAGAGCGAATTAGGGCGCAGCAATACTCCCCGCCAACCCATGTCAAGTATGACATCCATAACGCTGAAAAGATGTCGCATTGGGTGCCGTAGATGTTTCACAATATTTTCTCAAAGTGTTCCAGCATCTTGCAAGAACAATTTCATGGTCAGCGTCTCTTCATATTTGGAACTTTGACGAGAAGTGTCCAGAAGATCACTCAGTAATGTCCTAATCTGATCGATCTGGTTCATACTGTGTAAAGGTTGTTGTTCCTCTCAGCCATAGCAGAAAATCCCGGCCCATAGCAATATCTGAAAAAGGGCCTCATATATGTAATTTGTGCGTTCGAGAGACCTATTGGTACGTCTGCCTCCATGACACTCGTTACAGACCCTCTGACAACTATTCCTGCCTCAATGCAAAGGTCACCAGGCCTGCATCCATCAAAAACTTTTTCCAAGTATTCCCAGAAAGTTGCAGACCATATGAAAAGAGCCGAGGCGAAAGAATTACTCCGGGATAATTGACATCTGTGTTTCCACAGAACTTCTGCCACCTTTGGAATAAGGGCCTGGTCGAATACAGTACAACCTCTGAGATGTAGGCTTTCTTTACCTTCATTGACCTGTTCAAAAAAATCTCAGCTGCCTGTCGCCATGCTGGTTGTGGAAAAATTGATTGGGTTAAGATAGCCTATGTTGTTGGCTGATCGAACTGTCTGGTCCTGTCTCATAATGTGTTGATTCCTGTCCATTCCTGGAATAATTTTGGTTTTCCGGGTGCAATTGCCGTAGAAGAATCCAGATCAAGTCCTTTCTGTGGATGATTTTGAGGAACAGCGGTGGTATTCTTCACAACTGTTTTGCTTCCCAGGTCCTATACTCTTTTCCCTAGTGTTATAAATTGGAAGCTGTGTTCTTCATATTTTGATGAACGTTTGCTTTTTCTTTTCTATTACAGGTCGTGCCGAATCCAGCTTAGGACGCATACACCTTTTTGGTTGGACAATGATGGCATTGACACCTGTGGCTTGTTCCTGCTCCTGTTGCAGTTTCCTCGAGGAAATCAATTTTGGTCCGCAAAACGAGAGCGGAAATATAATGTAGGGGTTAAGCAACAATCAGGAAGTGGGACAGAATCATCTTGGAGGATGAGGGCTATTTTCTGAAGGCTCAAGGCAAGTGTCGTTTTTCCCTCGAGAAGCAGTATAATGAAACTCCATGCCCTAGTTGTTCCACTATCCTGGATGATTTCGCGAGTTTTCCTGTCAGTGTTTTCACTGGGCATTTGATAGCAAGATGTGCTTCGGGTGGTTTCACACGAACCACAAGGTGACACTGTGCCCAGATCTTGGCCATAATGCAATCCACTAACAGTTGAATTTCTGCGAGGCACTGTGATAGCTTGGTTCACCTGAAAGGGCACACGTTATGAAGATTTTGCAGAAGTTCTGGTAATCGGAAGCCACTCCAGTTCACCAAAAGCGGGGCGTGAAGGCCCACTTGATCCTGGCGGATCTCTTTTATGGAAGATCGAATTATTTGGGCCAGCTTTGATAAACGACAGAAGAATCACCAAGATGTTACTGCTGTAAGGGTTTCTATCTTGTCCTTGAGCTTCTGGTTCCCTTTCACAAAGTTCGTAGATTGTGAGAGTGTGAGGGAATACGAGTGTTTTCCCTTTATCATCTTTACAGAAATGTAAGTATCTTTGCAAATTCCTTTTCAATATTTCCGTGAATATGCTTCTTGGTGGATTCTTCGGTTCAGGTGATCGCCTGTGTTTGACATCACCTCAACGACGATTGCTGGTGGAGATCAATATCTTTAATACACGAGGATTCGTGAAATAAATCATCACGGATAAATTGTGTCGTAGCGATTCGTTCGCATGTCTTTCAGCCTCTGGTTGTAAGGCAGTCTTCTCGCATCAAGGAAGACACATCAGTTGTTGCATGTTTCAACCGCTTTTATTTAGTGTACATGCGGTAACATGAGTGGTGGTAAATTGCATCAGCGGAAACTAAGTCTCTGACAGCAACTGCTAAGATCTTCGGTGTCGCTCTTTTGCATTGCGCACTCCAAGTATTCCTCTTATCGCATCGGCAGCTCTGTGCACTGTAAATTGATTCTTTGTTCTTGATGTTTTTTTTTATACTTTTCTCTTTCACAGAATATGCATTTTTGTTTTCGTAAACCCTTGCTGTTGAGGCTTTGACGACTGGGAAAGATGTTTACTGCTACCAAAAATACTGTGGTTTCACCATCATCACGCTTTCTCGATGTTTCTCTTAAGAGCTGAAGGTCGCTTTTCTAATGTAAAGCGTGACCGACACTGTCTATGGTAAATTAGTCAGGCGCTGTCCTTTCTGATAAGATTTTTGAAGCTTTCTCCAGCAATGGGGATGCTGGACGTACAACATGCAGCATTTAGCAAATGTTCTGCCGTGATGAAAAACATCTTTTGGTGAAGTGAGCGGAGTTGGGAATCTTCCTCTGGATAATGGATAACACAAAAAAGGTTTAGATCTTTTGCTTGGGGGCGAATCTGTTTGAAAAGCGGTCTGTGAGGGCCTTCACCCTGTTTAGAGGATTGGCATGGCTATTATTCTTATGCTTATTTGGATCCTGAAATAAAGCACAAAATCATTTGTTATAAATGAAAACAAACGCAACTTATTGCATGAGTGCATCTCAAATTACTACATGAAGCAAAAAAGTGGCATTGCAACAGTACAGATTTTTGCATTTCAAGCCTACCAGACAAGACTCAGGAATGAACGATTTTGAATATATGCTATAGATATGGATTAGATGATGTTAGAAAAAACACATAATCTATTTCTATCTACCACCAGTACAATATTATTAAAAATGTTCCAGGGATAAGGCCAACAACTCAAAACGTATGGAGTGAATCATCACTTATACTCCAAACGTAAGGATTCTGTATAGATTACCAGACAATGATGGCTGAGTCCTGGTAGCCTATTGAGTATCATTTCATCAATAGATGGTACAGCCACTGAATACTAACACCTATACCTAAATATTCTTAACATAAACAAGACCTATATCGCTTTTTCATTTGATGTATTCCACTTGTTTTGCTGCATGAACAATGAGGAAGGGTTTGATTACATCAGTATGGTTTTAATGGAAATCCTCATATATATGAAAACATATAATGTAGACAACAAAATCACTCCTTTATTGTGGACTATTTCCAAAGTTATGACACTTTTTGTATTTGCGGAAATGTTGGATTTTTTACATTTTGAAAAGAGTTTCAATTTACTTTATCTATTTCAAGTAGTGTATATAACATCATAGTAATAAATATGCAGCTACATATGCATATGTTCTGCATGTGGATTAATTTCTCAAATATTGAAAAACAAACAGGAATTCAAGCGTCGGTCATTTTGAATTTGGGCTAATTAAACGCTTCAAGCTACTCTGTTTTGCTGCTATCATGCATTTCCACAAACATAGAGGTCATAAGCTTTTCCAATGATACCAAACACAACCGGGCTACTAATTTTTGGTACGGACAAAGTGGTCGGCCTCATTGGACTATGTAATATATATGTATAAATATATTGATATATATGCTAAATGTATAATATAAGTATGGTATATGTATATATTTCTATATATATCCATGTATATATGTATGTATATGTATATATTTATTTATAGTAATCATTAATATGTAGTGGATATGTATATGTTTATGTATATGTTTTGTAGATTATATATATATGTGTTATGTTTATATATAATATATGATTATATATGTATTATCTCATGTATTTTTATTAGTAGTATATGTTGTTTATAATATATATGTATAAATATATATCTTTGTATATATGGTTATCCTATATAATTGTAATTGTATAATTATATGTATTGTCTATATAATGTATTATATTACATTGTATATATGTATTCTGTAATATATATAATTATATATATATTTTTATAGTCTATAATATGTATAATTAAGTATTATATATTAATATATATGGATATATATATGTATATATATATGTATATTTAGTATTATATTGATATGTGTATATATATTATGACATGTTATATATATTATATATATAATATATAGTGATAGGCTGTTCCACAGTAATATGCTACATTTCAGGGTATTATTTACAGGATGCTATCACAGAATCCTAAAAAGTATCCAGAATACCACACGTGTTTTAGTTATATAAAATGTAGATATATACTTTCATAGCAAAACCGCTGTTGTCCCTTAAAAATTAAAGCGTGCAGTAAAATTTTATTCACTCTGATGGGAATAAATCTTTGTCTTAAGTGTTGTAATTAAAAACTAAAAGATACCAAAGTTTTAATATGAACACATAACATTTTGATTAGACTGGTTTAGATCATATGTGTAAAAAGCATTATATTATGATTATCCACACCCTGAATTTCGCAAAAATATACTTTAAATGTGAATCGCTGGGGGTTGAAAACAGATAACAAAAGTTATGCATCGTCAAGTTCGTCAGAAGAACAAAATGGCTCAAGTGCACAACCTTTAAAAATATGTCTTGATATTTTTTCTGATACCATAATCTTACCTAAATGACAATTGTAACAAAGGATAACATTAGTGGTACAGTCCATATCCCAGTAAAAAGCTGTACACTGGCTTTCCGATTGCGGTCCAAAGTCACGTTTGTTACAGAAGGCTTTACAGTCAGAAAGTCGTTAAATAATCATCACTACGAGAGCCTACGCTATCAATAAATCGTCCTGGGTTAGATTATCTTCTTACTTGTTATTCCAGTATGTGGAGTCAGTCTTATTTTCCCTCATTTGCAAATAAACTGGCACACTTAATGGGACTATTATTAACACAATGGTACCGCCATTACTTGGAAAGCGCTCATATATTTGTATATGTATATTTATATTATATGTATATATATATATATATTATGATATATAATAATATATAAGTCTACATCAGTGTCCCCAATCCTTTTATCCCACGGCCGCATTCAATACTTCCAAGGGAATGTTGGAAGCCAGAAAAATTGATTCATTTTTATTAGTCTTTAATTGATGCATTTTATTGATGCCAAAATTGATTGATTACCTCCAGCGTAACGGCAGTGGCCTGCACGGGCATTGTTAAGGCTTTCAGGTCACGGCCCGGCCGCAGGGCATTGTGAAATCCCCTTAAAATTGCTACAATCGAAAACTGTGTTTGATGGAAATCCTCGGCGCCGTAGTAGGGCTCCGCGGCCCGCAGTTGGGGGAAAAAAACCTAATGTCTACATGTATATGTATGTCTAATTATGTATATAGTATATCATTATATTATTATATATATGTATATTGTATATATATGTAATATTTTTATTTGTATATATGTATTTGTATATGTTATAATATACAGGGTGGAGTCAAAAGTACGCCCATTTCTGTTTTTTCGGCATCAATCTTTCGGGAAGTCAGTTGTTAATATTGTTCTTGCATGAAACATTAATTTTTTGTATTTATTTATTTTGACTTTAGGGTCCAGATGGGCAATGTTTTAAGCTTAATGGCACAATTAACGACACAATTGTGTCTAACTGGCAGCTAATACCAAGATGACAGTGAGAAAGAATGTAATTTACCTGGAGGACAGTTGGGCAACCATATCTCCCATTAGGATATTGGACCCTTTTTTCTTTGAGGGATCTGTCACTGCCAGAAATTTACCTGATATGCTGCAATTTACTTTTAGGTCCAGGTACAAATCGACTGTTATTTCCCAGAATGATGGAGCGCCACCTCATATGGATGTTATTTTCTCAGTGGCCTTTGTGAACTTCCCAGAAAGTGGATTGGCCGCCACGTGCGATCGAGTGCCGCAACGCTCCCAAGACCTTACACCTCCAGATTTCTTTTTTGGGCGGCTCATGAATACCTTGTTATTACGTGAAAGCCTCGTACCATTCAGGAATTGAAGCTCAATCACTGCAAAGTTTGAGGAAATGATATCGAAACTCTGCATGATGTGTTGTGCCGCTCTTGTGCCTGTCGGCTGTAATTGTGCCATCGATCACGAGGGAGGAACTTTGAAAATTGGCAAGTAAACAGGCTTTTTACAGTTCCTAATAATTTTTCTTGAAGAAATGTTGATAAATGTCTTCATTAATCTACCTTCTTGTAACACTGTAATCAAATGGCAAACAAACAATCAGCTGCAGAAATTCGGCGCTACTTTTGACTCACCATAATATATATATTTAATATAATTTATATAATTATATCTTTGGCTGCTCTTAGAGCACCACTTATTCTGGGCATTTTCCATTGTCTGTCTGTCGCTAAACCTTGGTCAAGCCTAGGGCTAAACACTCAACCGATTCCAATGAATTGTAGTAAGGACCAATATTTCTTGGGAATCGTAGTGCTTTCGAATATGGACCCGGGCGCTAGCACGCATAGCAACGGCGCCTTAAGAGTGGTCAAAAATCGAAAAATCGAAAGCTTAGATTCTGTGCGCCAATCTATCTAGCTCCCTTCATGCCAATTTTGGCAGCCTTAACAAAAAATATTTTGGAGAGGAGATAGGTTTTGGCAGTACATGTGAACAATTTCAAGAAACGGTTATTGCGAATATCTCTAAGGAAAGGTCTGATTTGATGAAACTTGGGTGAAATGTTACAATGTGCTAAGCATGTACCACAAATGAATGGTTGCTTTAGGCACAACTCCGTTTGCTTAACAGTAAAATACTTACTACATCGTTCAAACACTTATTGTACTGTACAAAAAAAATCAATACCTCCGAAACTGGACCTCGAGGGACCTGTTTTTTTGTGCCCAAGGAGAATGCTTTCAGCATATATAAAAAAATATAATCCTTTAGCGATAGATAAAATGGAATTTACCAGGGCTGCCATTTGTTTTGAGTCTCTTTGAAACATTGCCGGAAATTCACAGGAGTGGTTTCGGGCAACAAACAAGAGGGCTTGATAATCAATATTTTTGCTAAATTGAATTGTAGCTACTGTACAGAATTCGCTAGTCGCGTCGGCCAGCTCTCCATCTAGAAGAGCAGCCTGATCGCCTACTCTGTTATTATGATATATATATAAAGATATATATATATATATATGTATTTGTATTAATATGTTGTTTTTTGTTATGTATGATAATATATGTAGTCTATATATGTATGTCTATATAGAATTATATTATATTATATGTTATATTTATAGTAATATTATATAAATGTTCTATTATAATTATATATGAATATGTTATTTATATATATGTTTTATTATAGTGTGTTATATATGTATAGTTCTATATATAATATTGTATATATGTATGTATTATATATATATTATCATGTATTATATATTATAATTATTATGTGTGTTCTTGTATATATGTATATGTATTTTATGGTATATGTTTTATTATATATTGTTTATATATTCTTTGTATGTTAATTATGTATATATATAATGTATATATATTCTTTGTATGTTATTGTATATATTATATATATAGTGATGATGTATAATTATGTTATCTATATAGTATATTATATATATTAAATATATTATATGTGATTTAATATGTATTATCACTATTTGGAGTATTATAGTATAATATTGTATATATTTTATTATAGTATATATTTGTATGTATGTATGTATATATATAATATGTACATGTAATATATGATAATTAATTATATGTGTGGTTTTCTGTATATATGTATATATGTGTTATATGGTTTTTATGTATATAAATATGGTAATATGTTTATATGTTCTTTTGTTATGTGTATATATGTAATGTATATATACTATATATATGTTCCTTGTATGTGTATATGTATATTTGTGTTTTTATAGTGTATATATGTGTAGTATGTATATATGTATGAATGTATATATATAATATATATAATATATATATATATATATATGAATAGTATATATGTATATCTATGGGGGATATATATTGTATATATTGTATGTATGTATGTATATATATATATATATAATATATGTAACATGATGTATGTATGAATTAATATATGTGTTGTTTCTGTAAATATGTGTTAGTGTCTATGTTTTATGTATATGTATGTGTATATATAGTATGTATATATGCTTATTATGTTTCTTTGTATGTGTATATATGTATATGTAGATATATATGTTCTTTGTATGTGTATATGTATATATATAATATATTTTATGTATATATGTAGTACTAGGAATTATATAATATATGATTGTAATACATATGTGTATATATATATTATATATATATATATTATATATATATAATATGAGCCCGCGAAGGAGGGAGTAAATGTAAGTGACAATTTTAAAATGATGTGATGATAGAATCGGCTCGGATGAATAGGGTAAGGGGGTTAAAATCGTGGCTAATATGGCATTAACTCCAAAAATGGCGTGTGTCCCTTGCATCACTCCTCCGTGCGGCAGCCTCAATATATATATATATATGTAATTTTTATATATATATATATATATGTATAATGTGTATATGTATATATATATATGTATTTATATTTTATATGTATGTGTGTGTATATATATATATATATATATATATATATATATATATATATATATATATCATATATATATACACACAACTACACACGCACAGTATACATATAAAAATATAAATATAGTATATTGTTTTATAATGTATATAGTGTATAATGTTTATATATGATTGAAAGTGTATATAATATTATAATTATATATATATAGTAGTATAGTTGTTGCGGGAAATGGCCCTGAGTGTGTTACTAAATACAAGATATAGCTTCTAGGATCCGGCTGTTAAAAATAGGCAGTGTTTAGGGCGCCAGGTTGTTCGGTAAATGGACGCTACGGGAGTTGTGTGCAGGAGGTGTAAGAGGTCTGTTCATTGTTGGTACAGTTGGTGAGTGACCGGTAGAGGTTCTTCTTTTTGGGCCTTCCTCTCTCTGGGACAACTAGACTCTGCCGCAGGGGGCGCTGAGATGGGGAGTGGCCTAGAGAGGGAATGTGAAGACTGAAAGGGTAGGAGTTTGTGCGGGCTTCGTAAAAGAGGAGTGCGGCGGCGCCCAAAAAAGAGGAAAGTGGTAAAAAACTGAAGTAGCTATGGTAGATTGGGGGCAGGTGGGCTTCGAGGCGAGCGAAAAAAGGAAAGGCAGTGTTGAATGGCCGGGTGAGAGAAAACTGAACTGAGCGCGCTGGCGGAGTCTGGCCCGTCGGCTGGATGAGGGAAACGACTGGTGGGTGGCGGTGGAGTCTGCTGTGTAGGAGGGACAGGCTTGTTGGTCTGTTGGCGAATCTGGCTTCGTGAAGGAGGCATGGAGAAACGCTAGAAGCTGCGCGTGCACGTACGTAGTCGGCGATCGACTTTCATGAGAAGGCGTCCTCTGACAACGGTTTGTCTGATTCCGCTACCGGAGCCGCAACACCGCGAGGGGTGTTTGCACTGAGTCATGGGTGAGAGCAGGCCAGGCCTGGACTTGCTTGCTGGATCTTGTGCGAAACCAAGCTGAAATCCCACCATTAGATCTGACTGTCTTGTGGCCGTCGACCTTAGACGCGGGGTCGAGAGATGCACGGAGTGCCGCAGAGAATGGGTGCTGTGGCCGGTGGCGACAGGAAAGGACGAGCGCCATCGGGAACTCGACACGCGGCGTGTTTTATGGAACTTGGGGCGCATTGGCAATATCCGTGGACAATGCTGCTTGTAGCACGGAGCGAACAGCATAAGTCGTGTGCAGCTTTTGACACTTTCCCTCAGATCGTTCGCATGAAACATTGCAACCAATACTCTGTGATCTTTGTCTTGCATGGCTGTCATGTCTTGTTTCTGCATGTTAGTTTAGAGGTTTTATCTGCACGTGAGGGTTCTCGCTTTCAAAAACCGCGTATTGTAGCTGCCCGTAGTTAAGTAACGGGTTATTAGATTAATTAGTATACATTGTCGTGGAATGCCTTTGCTTGTGTGCGTGTTTTCTCCACTCGATGTGTCCCCGAAATAATCTGGCTGAATTCGTAATGAAGTTGCCGGCTTTAATTAAAAAATTTAGTGGGTGCCGGCGTCCGAGAACGATCGCGCGATGTGGTAATCGGATTTTGGAGTATAAAAACGAAAATGGTTACAGGTAGACTGGTAGACTGCCCGCTACGGTGTCTGCGACGAGGAATTACCAGTGGTCTGTAGACGCGGGATGGGGTCTATTCCTCGCAGCTGGCTAAGGTTAGCAGGTGTAATTTTGGGTATCGTGGGTGTGCGAGACGCCGTAACGCGCAGGAATTGTGCCAAAACGCAGCGGGGCAGGCGTGGAGTAGACTGCTGGAGACGGCAGTCGGGTGTAGGAGTGGCGGCCGGAATCTGTAACATTTTTGGCTGTCGAGAGTTAGGGTGTGAAAACCCAAACTGTTACGGACAGTGATTGAGCGCATCGTGCCGAAAAGCCCGCCACCCACTAGAATCCTTAACAACATATATATTATATTAAAATATATATGTTTTTGTATATATATGTATAGATATATTGTTGCGGGCGCGGGGGTCGGTTGAGAAAGACCACGCAGGGACAGGGGGAAAGCTATCTCGGCTCCCACCAGACTCTCCGGAATTGTTGGCCGTCGCACATGGATAATTCCATGATGCGGCAGGTCGCTGAACGATCGTGGACGCCAATAACTCAACACCGTGACCTCGGGTCCTCCCATCTGTGGGTTAACCGGGTTACCTAATTAATCACGTGATTTAATTACCAAGGAACATCCCCTCGTTCCACCGTGTCTGAACCGATCACTTTACCGGACCGGATGCAGCCGAGTGACACTGCCAAGGACGTACCGGCTAAAAGGAACGGATCGTTGGGAATAAAGTCCCGGCTAAGCTCGGATTCAGACCATGCTGGATCAATGCAAGAAAAGACAAAAACGAGCTAGGAACATTCCTCATAGTAATTTATTAACAAGCCGGTGAGGAAGGGTATGTGGTGCGATTAATAGATTTATTGTGGTGTGCAAGCAGAGATAGGGAAGAAAGGTGTGGTGCGACAGAAACAAGCAACTTCCAAAAGGGGACACAGCAGATTTAACGTAAAATAATAATAACAACAATAATAATGATAATAATAATCTTCTGCAGTCTTACTTTTGTGGACAGGCGCCAGGACAAACATACACAAGTGCACAGACACACAAAACCCAGTGAAGAGGAAGTATTGCAGCAAGACAGGAGAGTACTTGAGGCTACGGTCTCTCGGTACCTTTGCTTGCTTGCCCGAACGCGCTACAAATATGTTTGGGGGGAATGTTCTATGGTGCGGTATCCCCCTGACAGCTGGCGTGTCGTCTCTTGCTTTGTGGCAACTCGTGCAAAGCGTAGTCCAGAGAATGTGATGCCACCGTCGGCGTGAAGGAGGGGCTTGAGTTGTGCGGGTGGAGTCAGCGTTGTGTGGGCAGAGAAGAGTAGGCGGAGTCGAGGCGATGACGACAGAAGTTGGAGTCAAAGTACAGCTTACATGGGAGGCGAGGCAGGGTAGAGAGCGATCAAAGGCTCTGCTCGGACCTTTGTAGGCCCTGTGGTGCGGGGCGGGGGGCCACCCCGAAGCGCTGTGTCATCACCCGAATTGGGTGCTCTGATTGGCCCTGACCCCTCTAGCAACACTCCATTTCCAGCAAGATGACCCCGCGCTGCAGGACCATCTCGCTCCGACCCCACGACATGACATGAATCACCCACACTGAACTCCTCGCCACAAACCGCCCTGCAAAAACCCCCGGGCCATGCCCTGACGACCTGCTGAGGGTCCCGCATGCCTGCTCGGGCGACCATACCAGCGCCGGTCAATGCGCCTGCTCTGTGTGCGCCACGCGGCCCGATCGCAGCTTCGCTGGCCGTCGAGGCGAGAAGACTTTTGCCGTCTGTGGAGAAAATCCGCGGCCGCCAGCGAGGACCGAAGGTACGATGTTATGGCGAACCCATGCACAGACAATAAGATGTGTCCATTCGTGCCCTGCTCTGTATACAGATAACAAAGTGTCGCGAAGCGTACATTCGTGCTCTGCTCAGTACGTAACAAAGTGTCGCGAGACCGCCGGGTCGCCTCGAGCAACGTTCTGTGCAGTGCACGTGATCTGCATTACGAAATGTGCAAGTCTCGCCCCAACTATGTGTATACTATGTATATATTTATATATTATAATTATATATATATTATAATAATAATTATAATTAATTTAAAATTATATTTTATATATATAAATATAATTTAATTTAAAATTATTAATTATAAATTTTTAATATATAATAAATTATTATATTTATTTAATATAAATAATATATTTATTTTTAAATATTGTAATTTATATTATTATTTAATATTATATATATAACGATTATATACATATTTTTTTATTTATATTTTTTTTTATTTATAATTTTATATTAATTATATAATTTATTTATAATTATAATATAATATTATATAATTATATTTTATATATTAATTATATAATTTAATATTAATTATTTATTTGTACTATATTTATATATTTTATTGTTGTTTGTTTAAATTATAAATAATATTATATTATTTATAAATTTATAAAGATATTTTTTAATTAATATATTTAAAAATTATAAATTATATAATATTATTATTTATATAATTTATTAATATTTATTAATTTATATAATTTAATAATTTATTTATTATTATATTAAGAATTATATAATATTTTATTTTATATTTGTAATATATTTTTTATTATATATAATTAAGTTATATAATTATTATTAATTTATTAATTTATATATTTTATTCTTTAATTTAATTTATATTAATTTTATTTTACTATATTAATTAAATTATATAATATAATATATAATATTTTTATAAATTAATTATATAATATTATATATATTAAAATTAATCTATTTTAATTAAATAAATAATAATAAATTTTATAATTAATATATTTTTTAATATAATTTTAATTTATTTAATTAATATTTATTATTATAAATATTATTTATTAAATTATTAATAATATATTTTATAATTTAAATATTAATTATAGTTATTATTTATTTATATATTATATTATTATTATATAATTATTGATATTTTTATAATATTTTTTATATTATTTTATTATTATTATATGATCTATTATATAAATATATAATTATTATAATTATAATTATAATTATAAATATTATATAGATAAATTAATAATATTATAATTATAAAATTTATATATTATATATTTATAAATATTATTTATTATATATTATAAATTATTATTAATTATTATTAATTAAATATTAAATATTAATATATATTATTAAATATATTATATATTTAATATAATTTAATTTTATTTTATTTATAATTTAATTATATTAATATTAATTAAAGATATATAAAATATTTTATATTTTAAATTAAATTTATTATATAATATTATTTTATATTATTTATTTTATAGATATTATATATATATTATATATTATAATATTTTATATAATATTATTTTATTAATTAATTAAATAAATAATTTTATATATAATTAATATGTATTATATCTTTATTTTATTTGATTAATTAATATATAATTTTATATTATTATATATATAGAATAATATATATTATTTATTAATATTTAATTTATATTATTATATAATAATAATTTAAATAATTTATATTAAATTATTATTAATTAATATTATATTATTAATAACTAAATATATATTAATTATAATAATAAATGAATATTTATTATATAATATATTATTTTTTATATTATATTTTATATATATAAATATAATATAATCTAAAAGATTTAAATTATATAAATATAAATTATATATTAATTATATATAAATATTATATTAAATTATATATTAATATATATATTATATAATTATATTATATTAATTTATTTATTAAATAATTAAATATTATATTTTAACAAATTATTATTTATTAAAAATATTTAATATTATATTTTATAAATATTATATTAAATTTATTTATATATTTATTATATAATTATAATATTAAAAGGACTATTATTATTTTATTTAAAAATTTATATTTATAATTTATAATATATACTATTAAATTAATATTATTTATTAATATATTTATATTATTATTATTTAATAAGATTAATTAAATTAAAAATTTTATATAAAGAATATATTTTAAATTATTATAATATATTTAATATTAATTTATATTATTTATTATTATTATTATTATTATATTTATATTATATTAATATTATATATAATAATATATTTTTATATTTTATAATAAATTTTAGATTTATATTTTATATATATATAATAAACTATATATTTAATTAATTTTTTAAAAATAAATATTATAAAATATTATAATATTAATAATATTAATTATTATAATATATTATTATATCTAATATATAATTATTTTTATATTTATATTATATATATTAATTATAATTTATTTTTATATTTTTTATTAATTTATAAATTATAAGATAATTATATATTATAAATTTAAAATATTTATTTATTTAATATTATTAATTATATATTATTATTTTATTTATTATTATATTATATTATTTTTTTTTTATTATATATAATAATTATTAATATATTAATATTTATAATAATAATATTATTAATTTATTTTAAATATATATATATATAATTCTATAAATTATATATATAATTTTAATTATTTTTAATTTCTATATAAATAATAATATATTATTATTTATATATAATTTTTATATTTATATAATTATATTATAATATTTTTTTTATTATTTATTAATTAATTTAATAAAATATATTATATTTAGGGTAAATATTTATATATTATTAATATTATGAATCTTATTAGTATAATAAATATATATATTTTGTTTAAATAATATATATATTATGTTTAATTAATATAAATGATAATTATAAATAATTATATATAATTTTATTAATATTATAATATCTATATATATATAATAGTTAATATAAATTATATACATATTTATTATATTTAATATATTTTTAAATATTTATTAATTAAATTTTTTTAATATTTTATTTAATATTTATATATTTATATTAATATATTAAATATAAAATTTAATATTTAATCTTTATATTTATTTAAATTTTTATATAAATAATTTATATTAATTAAATTTATTTTTATATATTTATTTATTATAATAATTATATTATTATAATTATATGTATATATTTTTTATATTTATTTATATATAATTATATATATATTATATATATATTATATGTAATATATATAGAATTATATTATATATAATTATATACTATGGGCCCCACGGAGGATACGTAGCTATTTAAATGATATATGTATGATAGCTGGATGGAAGGGTAAGGTTAAAAATCAGTGCTATATGGGCATAACTCCCAAAATGGCCGATTAGTTAACCCCATTAATTTTGGTGAACATCTGACTACTTAATTAGTTGTAATTGTTTAAATGTTCTCATTGTCCTTAATTAATTTATCTCCAACACTTCCCCACAACTAGTCAAACTAACAGTCTGTAGTTCCCACTTCTTCTCTGGATCCTTTTTAAATAATGTGTTACATTTGCTACTCTCCAATCCTCCGTACCTGTCACTCCATGAACTTATTGAAAATATCCGTTAACATCTCGCTTACCTGCTCAGCCACCTCCATCAATACTCTCGGTTGCATCTTTTTAGGCCCCGGAGCCTTATCGACTCTGAGATTACCTAGCTGTTCCTTTACTTCCTCCACTCCAACCTGGATCTTCTGTAAA
>JAXMNL010000571.1:20234-33477 GCA_035128595.1 Eptatretus atami
CTTATCTACAAACTGGGTTGAAAAGCAATCCTGGACTAAAACTAGGAAATCCTCATCTGCTCTGCCCTTTTCCTGTTCCAGGACCCAATCTCTCCCTGGAAAATTAAAATCCCCCATAATTAATCAATACTCTTCCCTTACCACATGCCCTTTTGAATTCTTCATGCACTCCCACTTCCTCCTCTTCTTCCCACCCAGAGACTTATAAAAGCATCCTACCAGTATCTTACTGTTTTTACAATCTCTAATCTCTAGCCATACAGAATCCTCAACATTTACTCCTTCATTAATGTCACCCCTTTCTCTTGATGCAATGTTGTCCTTTACCCAGATTGCTACTCCTCCTCCTCTTTTCTTCTTCGTATCACACCGATACACCTTGTAGCCTTCTAATCCTGTCTTCCAGTTACTCTCCTCCTTAAACCATGTCTCCTGTGAAAACCCAAACTGGTTACGCGAACAGTGCATTGACGCATCGTCCGAAAGCCCGGCCCACCAAAATCCTTAACAACATATATATATATATATATATAATATATATATAGTATATTATATGTTACGTGTATATATGTTTTTGTATATATATATGTATACAGTAATCCCCCGTTTCTCGCGGGGGTTACGTTCTTCCAAACCTCCCCGCGCTAAGTGAAAATCGCGATTGAATGGACGCCTCCCCAAAAAAATCGATTCGTCTGGTTCTGTCGGATTGGCAGTGATTGGGTTTGAGGTTGCCGGAGATCGACTGTCTAGGTCTGGTCTGGTCGCGTTGGCAGTGATGGTTTGAGGTGCCAGAGATCAACTAGTCTGGTTGGTCGGTTTGGAGGTGCTGGGTATGAGCAGTGCTCGTCCAACGGCGCAAACCTTTTTCCTTCCCGAAGCATATATCGAGCCACCGTACCTTAACCTTCTCTGGAGCTTTCCAGGACCTTCTCTGCGCTTCGCGTTCCTGCCAGAAGGCCTTAGGAAGGTGCAGGGCGGTTTGGGCGCATCGGGGGCTTGGAGAAAAAACTTAGAAAATATTCGAAGTTCACAAGCGAACTTGTCTCGTGGTTGTTGTAAACTTGGTCGAGCACCACGCGTAAAATAATTTATTGCTTAAATAATTTATATTTTATACATTATTACGCCCGATGTACCGCGGGAATCCGCCAGAAAAAATTAGTTACGTTCCAAGGGATAACCCGCGATGAACCGGCGGGGCGCGATTAGGTGAAACCGCGATGGAAGCGGGGTCGTGACTGTACATATATTGTTGCGTGCCGGGGTCGGTTTGAGAAGACCATGCAGGGGGAAAGCTATCTCGGCTCCCACCAGACTCTCCGGAATTGTTGGCCGTCGCAACATGGATAATTCCATGATGCGGCAGGTCGCTGAACGATCCGTGGACGCCATAAACTCAACACCGTACTCGGGTCCCCATCTTGTGGGTTAACCGGGTTACCTAATTTTAATCACGTGATTTAATTACCAAGGAACATCCCCTCCTTCCACCTTGTCTGAACCGATCACTTTACCGTACCGATGCAGCCGAGCGACCACTCCAAGGACGTTACTGGCTAAAAGGAACGAGTCGTTAGGAATAAAAGGTTTGTGGAATAAGTCCCGGCTAAGCTCGGATTCAGCCATGCTGGATCAATGCAAGAAAAAGACAAAAACCGAGCTAGCAACATTCCTCATAGTAATTTATAACAAGCCGGTGAGGAAGGGTATGTTGGTGCGATTAATAGATTTATTGTGCGGTGCAACAGAGATAGGAAGAAAGTGTGCGTGCGACAGAAACAAGCAACTTCCAAAGGGGACACAGCAGATTTAAACGTGAAATAATAATAACAACAATAATAATGATGATAATAATCTTCTGCAGTTCCTTACTTTTGGTGGACCGCGCCAGGACAAACATACACAAGTGCACAGACACACAAAACCAATGAAGAGGAAGTATTGCAGCAAGACAGGAAAGAGTACTGAGGCTACTGGTCTCTCGGTACCTTTCTCCTTGCCCGCAACGCGCTACAAATATGTTTGGGGGATGTTCCATTGGTGCGGTATCCCCTGACAGCTGGCGTGTCGTCTCTTGCTGTGGCAACTTGTGCAAAGCGTAGTCCAGGAATGTGATCACCGTCGGCCGTGAAAGGAGGGGCTTGAGTTGCGGGTGGAGTTTCAGCGTTGTGTGGCAGAGAAGAGTAGGCGGAGTCGAGGGCGATGACGACAGAAGTTGGAGCGAAGTACAGCTGGCGTGGGCAGGCGAGGCAGTAGCAGAGCGATCAAAGGCTCTGCTCGACTTTGTAGGCCCTGTGCGTGCGGGCAGGGGGCCACCCCGAAGCGCTGCTGTGTCATCACCTTGAAATTGCGTGCTGGATTGGCACTGACCCCTCTAGCAACACTCCATTCAGCAAGATGACCCCAGCGCTGAAGGACCATCTCGCTCCGACCCCACGACATACATATCACCCCACACTGAACTTCCTCGCCACAAACCGCCCTGCAAAAACCCCCGCGGCCATGCCTGACGACGCTGCTGAGGGTCCCGCTATCCTGCTCGCGCGGACCATACCAGCGCCGGTCAAGCGCCGCTCTGTTGCGCACGCGGCCCGATCGCAGGCTTCGCTGGCCGTCGAGGCGAGAAGACTTTTGCCTTGTGGAGAAAATCCGCGGCCGCCAGCGAGGACCGAAGACGATGTTTATGGCGAACCCATGCACAGACATTAAGATGTGTCCCATTTCGTGCCCTGCTCTGTACGATAACAAAGTGTCGCGAGCGGGGTACATTCGTCTCTGCTCTGTACGATAAACAAAGTCGCGAGCGGCGCACGGGTCTGCCTTCGAGCAGCGTTCTGTGCATGCACGTGATCTGCCATTTACAATGTGTCAAGCTCTCGCCCCCAATATGTGTATATATGTTTTATATATTATATATATATATATGTTATATAATATATATATATATATATATATATGTTTAATATTATGTTTATACTATATAATATATTATATATAATATATGAGCCCCCACGAGGAGGCAGTGTGTAAGCAGATATTTGTAATGATATGATGATGATAGGTCTTGGGATTGATAGCGTAAGGGTTAAAATAGTGCTATATGGCATTAACTCCAATGGCCGATTAGTTAACTCCATTATTTTGGTGAAACCCATGCTGACTACTTTAATTAGTTGTAATTTTTAAATGAGTTTCTCATCTGCGGCCTTAATTAATAATCTCCAACACCTTCCCCACAACTGAAGTCAAACTAAGGTCTGTAGTTTCCCAATTCTTCTCTGCGATCTCTTTTTAAATAATGTGTTACATTTGCTACGTCTCCAATCCTCCGGTACCTGTCCTGACTCCAGTGAATATGAAAATATCCGTTAAAACATTCTCGCTACCTGCTCAGCCACCTCCATCAATACTCTCGGTGGCCTCTTTTTAGCCCGGAGCCGTATCGACTCTGAGATTACCTACTGTCCTTTACTGCCTCCACTCAACCTGGATCTTCTGTAAAAGCCCTTCCTCACCTCCTTGATAGCATACTCTCACTTATTGGCAATTCTCCTGACTGTTCTTATGTTAAAAAGTTGAAGAAAATACCTGGTTAAATAAGCCTACCATCTGACTTTCGTCACGAAACCACTCTCCCAGTGCTATTTCCTCATATGCGCCACACTGGTTCTACCTGTTCTTTCCCCTGAATATATTAAAGAAGGCCTTGCTGGTTAATATTTAATATTCTTAGCTATGTCCTTCTTCGTACTCTCTTTTTTGGCCTTGCCCGAGTTGTTTTTTCTTAACTGCCTCTGTTCTACTTTCGATAGTGATATAAATCTAACTCCAGTCCTGTATTTTAAACCTAATAAATTGCCTTCTGCTTCTCCTTAATAGTGTTCTTTAGTGTCTCAGCTGCTCAACCACCCCGGTCTCTTTTCTGCTTCTAGTTTTACACCTCATTGGAATGGACACACTCTGCCCTCTGCACATTTAGTGGCGCTTGAAGGTTTCCCATTCTCTGATTCTGATTGTCCTGTTGCGGAGTCTCCCAATCTTAACATCACCAATTCTCTCCTCATCCTTCAAAGTTAAGCCTTCCTGAAATCTAATTGCTTCCCATCTATCCGAACTCTATCCTTTAACAGATCTTTGACCACACAGTGTTATGGTCACTTGCTCCTAAATGCTCCCCGACCTTCCACCTCTCCACCATATTGGGATCGTACTTAAAAGGAGGTCTAACCATGCACTCCCCCGAGTGGCCTTATCTACAAACTGGGTTAAAAGCAATCCTGGGATAAAACTAGAATCCCTCACGCTCTGCCCTTTTCCTGTATCAGCGGACCCGAATCTCTCCCTGGAAAATTAAATCCCCCATAATTAATCAATACTCTTCCCTTACCACATGCCCTTTTGAATTCTTCATGCACTCCCACTTTCCTCCTCTTCTTCCCACCCAGAGACTTATTAAAAGCATCCTACCAGTATCTTACTGTTTTTACAATTCTCTAATTCGCCAGCCATACAGAATCCTCAAACATTTACTCCTTCATTAATGTCACCCCTTTCTCTTGATGCAAATGTTGTCCTTTACCCAGATTGCTACTCCTCCTCCTCTTTTCTTCTTCCGTATCACACCGATACACCTTGCTAGCCTTCTAATCCTGTCTTCATTACTCTCCTCCTTAAACCATGCTCTCCCATCATAACTATATCGTAATTCCACTATCTACTTGGCCGCAAGCCTCTTCCATGTTATTATTAAACTTTCTGGCATTGGTATAGAATATTGTTACGGCTGTGAAATTCGCAAACACCATCCAGCGTCCCATAGGTGAGGTATTTTCTGAAGTCCAGTGTAGTAGCCTCCAAAACCCGTTGTATAGAGGAATTATGTGGATTCATTCGGGCCTGCGATCCTTTGATTAGGCGTTTGTTCTGTTCTGCTTTATTTTCGAACCAACCACACTTCAACGTCAAACAAACGCCAACAACAACAACAACCGCTAACCACGCCACCACCTCTAACCACGCGCAGCCCCGCCACCCTCACCAACCACCACCATCTCAACCACGCTACCTACACCATCGAACGCATCCGTCAGCGGTCTACATACGGGACGGTTTGCGGTTGAGGCCGTCGAACGGCTTCGCCTCGTCCCCACAAGACGCAGGTGGAGGAAGAGAGGGAACGCCCCCCTTCTCGAAGCGCCCGAAGGAAGTGGAGCCGGAAACAGGGCGTGGCGCGGCGGTATAAAGCACGGTGAAGCAGGAGGTTTAAGAGAGTTCAGTTCGTGTGCTTCGTGCCTGCTGGATCCTGCTTTACTTCGTTCGTCCTGGCTGCCTCTCGTCCTGCTTGCTCGTGGTTCGGTGGACTCGGGTCGGTGCTCAGTCCGAGGCGTCGGAGGCCAGCACGGCAGGCGCGAGGCCCACGCCGGCGAGCGCCTCGCCGCACCACGCTCGATCGAGTACACCACCGGGACCACGGGCGGGCCCAAGGACTCAAACACCGCTCAGGGAAGTGACGACTTCCATTTCTTTTGGGGTTTGTGTGAAGTGTGTGTGTCGGCCGCCAAGTCAGTGAATAGTTATTGTTTTAAGTGGTCCGTGTGTCGCGTTAGTCGTAGTAGGCTCTGCTTCTTTTGTTTTCTAGTTGATATATGTGCATTTCTACTGTTTGCTTATGTGTGCTTATTTCGTTGTCGTTTGTAATAAAATGGCTTCTGTTGAATTCTTCCCCCGTGTCGCTGCGTCCTTTCCTTCTGGTCTCCATCTTGTTTCATTAAAGGTCGTTCGTGGGCTAATCCGGCCCATAATTAATCTGAACCGTCAAGGCCGACGATATACACCGCTCGCGTTATCCCCGTTAGCCCGCGAACGAGCCGCTTTAAAGCGATCCGTGTCCGAAGTCGCCTGTGGCGAGGTACAATCCTCGCGTAGGTACCCGCGCGGGTACTTAGGTATATCGACTTTCGGCGATTCACCCTATTCCGCGCGGTAGGAATGCGGACTGGGTTGTGGTGCAGTCCGAAAGGTCCACCGTGACTGGATCCCGGCGTTAGCCGCGTTGAGGGTCACGACTGAATTGTTCCGCTCCGGTGGCGAGGCCGGCTCGCGATTTCGAGCACGTGGCCGATTCGCACGCCCGACGGGCGCGAATTCCGCAAACACTTGCGTGTACAGGAGTGTGATTCTAATCCCTCCCGTCTCCAAGCTAAATTTCCACAGGGAATCGGTCCGGGTGAGAGGAGCGTCCCCCATTCCCCAAATTACGAAGCGATTAAAATTAACCCCTTAGCGTGGAATAGATGGCGTCTCAGGCGAGCGGAGCCGGGGGTAATAGAAATGGATGTTAGAATGTTTAGAATCCATGCGTCCGGATGGAGACCCCGAGCAGGATCATTGGTGTCAGGCAACAGTTTCTCCCCCAACCAAACGCAAGGGCCGAAATGGGTGCGGCGGCGGCAGAGGCCGCGGGTTACACCCTCCCCTCCCCCTCTCCACCAAAACCCGCCCGATCCTGCGCGCATCGGCATCAGCTGATTGCACCCAGCGTGGCCCGGCTATGCGCCATTGCTGGAACAAAATGAAATAACGAATGGAAAAAACGAATAATAAAGGAGTAACAGCAGATGGAAACAAACACAAAACGAAATTGAACGGCAAAATGGACGGACAGAACGAAAAAATATGGATGAGAAACGCACTCAAATATGAAGGAAGAATAACGAATTGAACGAAAAATGATGGAAACGCACTCAAAATGGAAACAAACAAAAACGAATGAAGGAAGAATAAAAGAAATGGGGGTGAAGAACGCAGCAAATAGGCCAATGCCTGCAGGCGGCATGGAAACAAGAGCGACAGTGGCTAATGGCGACGCCACGTGTGGGAGCGAACGAGCTGGGAGGGGTGCAACGGTTTTGTCAGGCCCACGGTGAAGGCGGGTGAGGAAAAAAATAATTCGCGAGACGTGTTGGGCGAGAAGCGTGGAGGTGACGGAAAAAGTGACGGTAACCGAGAGGGAAAAATTAATTGGGGTGACGGAGACGTGCACGAAGGAAATAAAAATGGTGGAGTGTGAGAAAAGACTTCAAGACATGCGAAGAGAGTTGATAAGCTGGGACTGGAGGTAAAAACGGAGACAGAGGAACTGGAAGAACGGATAGACAACACAAGGGGAAGCCGGAAGAACAGTTAGAAGCCAGAGCAAAGTATGAGTGTGCGGGAGATGAGAAAAGAATTGGAGAAGAAACTGAGTTACAGAAACACCAGAACGAAGAGACGGAATTACAAAACGCAGTGGGAATGGCTGAGTGAGGAAAGAACGAGAACGGAGAATGAAACGTTAGGAACCACGCTGTACAGATCCACAGCTGGAAGCGAAGGCCAGATTAAAGAATGAGATGCAAGAAAGAGTAATGATGGAAGAACGAATGAGACAGAAGAGGAAATCGATCAATGGAAGGAAACCACAGATTGCAGATGAGGAACAAGAAAGAGTACTGAAAGAACAAGGAATGAGACAGGAGAAAGAAATCCGTCAATTAAGGAAAATGAGATGCAGAACGAGAAGAACAAGAGGGACGGTGGAATAAAAAACTGAAAGAGTATGAATTTGAAACTGAACGACAAAAGGTAAAAAAATTAGGCTGGAATACGAGGAGAAGTTGAAGAAGCAGGAAGGAGAAATCAGGAGATTGAAGGACACAACGAGATTGGAGAGGGAAGAACGAGAGGAACAATGGATAGAAAACAAAAGGAACATGAAGCCGAGGTGACCAATTGAAAAGAAAGGCAAGGCTGGAGTGCAAGAGGTAGACAAAGAACAGCGAATGAAACACAAAAAGGAAATTAACCACATGAAGAAACCATGAAACTGCAGAAGGAAAGCAGGAGAAGAAACAAGGAAGAGTAATAGACAGCAGCAACTGAAACACAAGAAAGGAGATTAACCAAATGAAGCAAACATGAAACGGAGAAGGAAGGACAGGAGAGGAAACAAAGGAAGAGTAATGAGAGAACAGCGAATGAAACACAGGAAGGAAATGAGCAATTGAAAGAAACGATGAGATTGGAAAATAAGGAGCATGAGGAAGAGTGGAGAGAAAACAAAAACTATACGAGTTTGAAATTAATGAAACTGAAGGAGAGAATGAAATTGAAGTCCAGAGAGATGGAAAAACTCCAGAAGAAACAGAAACTAATAGATGTATAGAGACCAGGGAGATGAGAAATAGAGAGAGACTGCATGATAATGACGGGTTAAAGGAACAGAACACACACACACGAGGTAGTGGAGGATAATGGGGGTGAGCCGCGGACTGGGTAGAGAACCCGGTGTGAGCAGCTGGATGGCCGCCTCCAGGAACGAGGGGAGGAAGTATGCCCCCTTGAGGCGAATCACGACCAGGTGGGTTCGGTCGTGCCAAGCGGAGTTGAGGGGACGAGTGCTGTGGATAGGTGGCACGTGCAGCTTGGGGGATAGAGGCCCGGGAACCTTGTGGGACAACGAATCCCAGTGTGGTTGTGCAGGGTGTGTGTTTGCGAGTGTGCGGAGATGCGTGCTTTCCAGCACGCATGGTGTGAGTGAGACCCCCTGTGCAGTGAAGGTTGGTGTGAGTGAGAGGTCCGTGAAGGAGACCGTGTGCGTAGTCTCTGTATGTGAGGGAGATGTCGGTCGCCATGCGTGAGCATGCAGCCGCGTCCCCCGGTGGAATGTGAGTGTGTTGGAGGAGTCTGTGCGTCGTAACACGCAGGTGTGCGTGGGTGGAACGGAGACGACGGCGACAGAGGGACAGAGGGCCGGGTAGCGCCGTAGCTGTTGTGGGGACCGCGCCGGTTTCACCCAGCAGCGAGCGCGAGGTCCGTGCTGTGCAACGCACGAGACCCCCACGTGCTCGCTTGCGGGAGTGAAGCCCGGTCCGGAAACGCCAGCGGTGGATTTGCCGATCCCGCGGACGGACAAAGGTTAGGCAGGATTACGGATTTGGACCGGATGGTTCCTCCACGCGAGCGTGTGTTAGGCTCCAACGGGCAGAGCACATGTGTTCGCGTGGGGAGCCCCTCGGAGTGCGAGGTTTGCTTTTGGGGGTGCGCAGGGTGACGTCATGGCTGCACAGGGTTGGAATCCGGCAGGAGGGGTATCCCTGCCGGATGGTAGCCGTCCAGAGGACGCAGTACACGTGCAGCTGCATGACGTCACGGGAAAGGTGCAAGAGCGCAGGCTGTGAGTTGCCGCGCTGGTGCTGCGCATAATTGGAAAAAAAAAAAAATAAATTAACAAAAGCAAGCCTCGCTTCGGGTGAACAGGATTCCCGGGTAAGGGGTGGAAGACCCCTTACCTGGGCACAGGATGACACTAGTTAGGGGGAAGGGTTAGTTTAGTTAGACCGGCTCAGGGGCAGGGGTAAGTCCTCATGGGCCCGTGGAATGGAATAGGGTAGAGGGTTTTAGTTGAGATTTAGGTTGGAAAATGGATGGGATGATTTGGAGACAGTGACAGACTTTGGATGTGTAGAGGGGACGTAGCTTAGCTACGTAGTGTTAAAAGGAACGTGCTGTAGTGTTTAAGTGGTTTAAGGGATGACGTGGAGCACGAGTTAGTTAGGGGAGGTAGTTAGAAGGATGCAGGAGATTCAGCGATGTGTTGTTGGAAAGTTGTGAGGAGAGTACATGTGAGTGAGTAGGCCAGCGGGTCTGTGTGTATGGAGTGAATGGGGAATGCCATGGTGCGATGAGTGATTGGGGGAGGAGTGACTCCCGCCCAAGGGACCCCGGGGTCAGTGTAGAGTGAGTTAGTGGGTTAGTTAAATTGAAAAATGAGGTCGTTTTGTTGTTGGTCGGGAAGTAGGCTCGAAACCGTTTGGAGGGTGCGAGGAGCCCTGTTGAACGGGCTGGAGCGGTGGCGCGAAAGGTGAGTATCGCTGAGTGGGTACACCGGGCACCGGCTAGTCGGCCGTGGTAGTAGGCCAAGGCCCATGGGGGGCCGGTTAGCGTAGTGGGCACGGGTGCGGCGCCGCTTGTGCGGGGCCGGAGCGCCGTGGCCGCGTGGGCAGTGTCGTGGGCACGGGTGACCCTCGGAAAGGGGCCCGGGCCAGGCCGTGCCACGTGTGCGTTTCAGGGGAATTGCCATGGGGGGCACTCCCCGGTGTTTAGGGAGCTGGTAGCTCGGAGTGCAGTGTAGTGCCGCGGGGGTGCCATTTGTAGGGGAATCGCAGAGGCGCTGCCTGCCAAGGGAGCCACGCGTCCCAGCCATGAGACCGTGCAAGGGCACGAGGGAAAATTAGAGGGCGAGGCCCGAAATTTGAGTGGACACCAACACAGGCGACGGGAATCTGGGTTTTTAGAACCAATAGATAAGCGAGAGGCGCTTGTTGAAAGCCCCGGGTAGTATTAAAGGTTAACGGTTAGGGTAGATAGGAAGTGTACCCCTCCGCACCATCCATCCCTCGCTCTTCGTTGTGGGCCGCTGGAACCCACTTTGGGTTAGATCGCTGAAATCTGGGGAGGCCATCCTGAGGCTTCGTGGGCTCGGCACAGGACGCTAGCTCTCCTTATTCCCCCGGGAAGGGAACGTAGGGTTGGGAGTAGGCTAGGTGACAGAATAGGTTAGCCGAACAAGGACGATAAGGGGGTTAGGGACGAATTATAGTAGGGAAGTGAAAATAAAAACAACAAAAAAAAAAAAAAATAAAAAAATAAGTTGGGGCTAATTGGGTTTTGCAAATTAAGGGAGTGGGTAGGTACAGTGACAGGCAAAGGCGATAGGTGGGAGGGAGACAGTAGGTAGGTCCGAGCCGCCTTCTGAGTGGCCAGAACCACCGTACTCCCTCCACCAACCTGCACTGCACGGCAAGAGGCCGGCCCACTTCATCGGCAGCTGTTGTTTTGCTGCAAGGCTGTGCCGGTCGGATCGTCCGACGGCTGTTTGCTGCGAGGCCTGTGCGGCGAATCGTTGCGCGCTGTTTTCTTCAAGGCCTGTGCGGCCAGTTCGTCTGCCGGCTGTGTTTGCCTGCAACGGCCTTTTCTGCAGGCTATGTTTGCCTTTACCTTTGCCATGCTCATGCCCACTGCCCATGTCACCAGCCCCGTTCAATTTTGCTTTGCCCCCCCTTGTTCATTGCCATGTGGCCAGGATCGTCGTTACACACAGTTTGCAAGCTGCAGGAACTGTCCTGTTGGCAGCTGCAACACGGGCCTGCAGTGGCGGCCCGTGCACCGGTTTTCGTTTGACTTCTTTTTCCTGCAGAGTCCATTGATCCTGGGCCATGGTTTAGTGTAAATTATAAGGTTAAGGCTAAGATGTATTGTACTGTAAATATGAGTGTGCCCCCGGCATGTCTGTCTTAGCGCCGGCAATTTTATTTAAGTCGTCGTGTGAGTGAGTTGTTTAGTTAGTTACTCAGCCCTCAGGTTATTATTTGGGACACGAATACCATGAATGTCGCACTCAGGATCCGTAGGTAAAACAACTAGGGGGAGAACTACACATGATGGCACACGATAATTTGACGACTCGGGACGAGTCTGTAAAAAGGGGAGGGGGTAGTGTTACGGCTGTGGAAATTCGCAAACACCATCCAGGTCCCATAGGTGAGGTATTTCTGAAGTCCATGTGTAGTTAGCTCCAAACCGTTGTATAGAGGGAATTAATGTGATTCATTCGGGCTGCGATCCTTTGAGTTAGGCGTTTTTCTGTTCTGCTTTATTTTCGAACCAACCACACTTCAACGTCAACAACGCCAAACAACAACAACAACGCTAACCACCCACCACTCTAACCACGCCAGCCCCGCCACCCTCACAACCACGCCACCATCTCAACCACGCTACCTACACCATCGAACGCCATCCTCAGCGGTCTCATACGACGGTTTGCGCGTTGGAAGGCCGTCGAACGGCTTCGCCTCGTCCCCCACAAGACGCAGGTGGGAGGGAACGAGAGGGAACGCCCCCCTTCTCGAAGCGCCTCGAAGGAAGGTGGAGCCGAGAAACAGGGCGTGGCGCGGGCGGTATTAAAGCACGGTGAAGCAGGAGGTTTAAGAGATTTCAGTTCGTGTGCTTCGTGCCTGCTGGATCCTGCTTTACTTCGTCTCGTCCTGCTGCTCTCGTCCTGCTGCTCGTGGTTCGTGGACTCGGTCGGTGCTCAGTCGAGGCGTCGGGAGGCCAGCACGAGCAGGCGCGAGGCACGCCGGCGAGGCCTCGCCGACCACGCTCGATCGGAGTCACACCACCGGGACCACGTGACGGGCGCCAAGGACTCAACACGCTCAGGGAAGTCGCGACTTCCATTTCTTTTGGGTTTTGTGTGAACGTGTGTGTGTCGGCGCCAAGTCCGTGAAGTAGTATTGTTTTAAGTGGTCCGTGGTTCGCGTTAGTCGGTAGTAGCTCTGCTTCTTTTGTTTTCTAGTTGATATATGTGCATTTCTACTGTTTGCTTTATGGTGTGCTATTCGTTGTCGTGTTGTAAATAAAAATGTGCTTCTGTTGAATTCTTCCCCCGTGTCGCTGCGTCTTCCTTCGTTGGGTCTCCATCTTGTTTCATGTAAAGGGTTCGTCGTGGGCTAATCCGCCCGATAATTAATCTGAACCGTCAAGGCCGACGATAACACCGCTCGGTTTATCCCGTTAGCCCGGAACGAGCCGCTTTAAGCGGATCGTGTCCGAAGTCGGCCTGTGGCGAGGTACAATCCCTCGGTAGGTTCCGCGCGGGTACTTAGGTATATCGACTTTCGGCGATTCACCCTATTCGCGCGGGTAGAATGCGGACTGGGTGTGGTGAGTCCGAAAGGTCCACCCGTGACTGGATCCCGGCGTTAGCGGGAGGGTCACGACTGATTGTCCGTCCGTCGGGCGAGGCGGTCGCGATTCGAGTCACGTGGCCGATCGCACGCCGACGGGCGCGAATTCGCAACATATGTTTAACTTTTCCCTTCCTGAAATTCTATTTCCTGCCTGGCCTTACTCATCATAATTGCATCATCCGTTCCTTCCTTAATAAGCTTCCCCACCCTCTGCTGACCTAAAAAAGCCTGAATTCCTTCCTCAATTCCCACTGCAAACCTGCTGCCCTTTTCTATTAACATACGGCCATCATTTGGGAAACACTCCATTTGTCCCCAAAAATGATTCCACTGCTTCTTAAATGTAAAACCTTCCACCCTACACCATTCTTCCAGCCATTGGTTGACGTCTATTGCTCTGCATAATTTCTATATCGTTTCCTAATCTTGGGCGAATCCAGAAAACGACC